>WJXA01000438.1:0-103260 GCA_014282245.1 Rhododendron simsii | reverse complement strand
GTTGGTTTTTTTTTTTCTTTCCAGTTTGAATTTTTTTCTCCTTAATAATAGGTTCAAGTTTAATTATAGGATTTGTAAAATAATTGAGAGAAAAAAAAGAATTATAACTCTTTAGAATTAAATGATCAGAAATATAAAATCTTCTCATCCATTCAAACGGATTGAAATTTGGAACACTTAATTTTTTAACCTTTAATTTATATATTAAAAAATATGGTTAAAAAATTAAGTGCTCCAAATTTCAATCAGTTGGAACCGATAGAAAGATTTAGTTTTCTGATCATTTTATCCAAAATGGTCATAGTTAAACTTTGACTCTAGGACTCTCGTTAGTTAGTCTTAAGATATTTGATTGTACGACTTTCTTAGGGCTAATTAACGAGAGTTCTAGAGTCAAAATTTAATTATGACCATTTTCGATAAAATGATCAAAAAAATAAAATCTTTCTATTGGTTCAAACAGATTGAAATTTGGAGCACTTAATTTTGTAACCATTTTTTTAATATATAAACTAAATGTTGAAAAATTAAGTGTTCCAAATTTTAATCCGTTTGAATGGGTGAGAAGATTTTATTTTTCTGATCATTTAATTCTAAAGGGTCATAATTAAATTTTGATTCTAGGGCTCTCGTTGGTTAGTCCTAAGAGATATTTTATTCTACAACTTTCTTAGGGCTAATCAACGAGAGTCCTATAGTCAAAATTTAATTATGACCCTTTAGAATTAAATGATCAGAAAAATAAAATCTTCTCACCCATTCAAATGAATTAAAATTTGGAACACTTAATTTTTTAACCATTTATTTAATTTCTATAAATACACTCTTTGTATATTTAAAAATATAATTCAAGAATTAAGTGCTTTAATTTGCAATTCAGTTAAATCAGAGTAAATATCGTTTTTTTGGTTTAAGGTCTTTCAATAAACACCCTAAAACTCATTATTTAGTTTTAAGACTCTCTTAGGGTGTCCATTGAAAGGCCTTGAAGCCAAAAATTTATTACGACCATTTAGGATGAAATGATCAGAAAAATAACATCTTTACACTGGTTTAAACGGATTGAAAATTGAAACACTTATTTTCGTAACTATATTTTTTAATCTATAAAGGACAAAAAAATAAAAATAAAATAGTCGGATAAACATGATCAATTGAAACACTTTTTTTCTCTCAATTACTTTACAAAGCCTAGAATTAGACTTGAATCCGCTTTTCAAAAAAAAAAAGACTTGAGCCTATTATTAAAGAGAAAAAGAAATTCAAACCGGAAAGGAAAAAAAAGGAAATAAATTGAAAAAAAAACCAAATCGAAAAGAAAAGAAAAAAAGAAAAAGAAAAGTTAACCGTAAAAAGAAAGAAAGAAAGAAAGGGGGGGGCAGGGGGGGCGGGGGTGGGGGGGCAGGGGGGGCGGGGGTGGGGGGGCAGGGTAGTCCGGGAAAAAGCTAGGTGGGGCCGGAGGGGTGTGTGTGTGTGTGTGTGTGTGTGTGTGTGTGTGGGGGGGGGGGGGGGGGGGGGGGGGGTGGCGTTTTAGCAGCTCTCCTAGCGTACAGAGAAGACAGAACGACATAGGCCTGTCAGTTTTGCCTCGGTTGGCGAAAAAGGTTGTTCTTTGGCCACGTCTATTAGGCGGATAATAGCACAACTGTAATAATATAATAATAATATAATAAAGCGCAGCCCAAAGAATACCCCTAGCTTCTTAACTCGAAGAGAATTGGAGTGTGTGTTTCCAGTAATTGTAGGTTTTGTGGACGAGCGGTGCTATGTGCACAGCAGGCTGTGCACAGAGCCCGTTTGCTCTCGTTTCGGATCGCACAAAGATGATTGGAACGGCTCATTTTATTCAAAATATGTCGTTTAAGGTCTCTGTAAAAAATGAGCGGCTCATTTTACAGAGACCTTAAACGACATATTTTGAACAAAATGAGCGGCTCCGATTATCTTTGTGAGACTCGAGGCGAGAGCAAACGGGCTCTGTGCACAGCTGCTGTGCACAGCCTGCTGTACACATAGCTTTTCTGTTTGTGGACAGCGGACCTCGTGACGTGAAGCGACAACACTTACAGTGAATTACGAATCAATGTTGCTATTGGTACAGATTTAATATCTGTATCAGCGAGTACAAATCTCTTTTTGAGCTCATTTTAGGTGTCAAAAAAATGATCGGAGTCGCTCATTTTATTTAAAATATTTTGTTTATGATCATTGCAAAAAATAAGCTCAATCCGGTATCAGTAAGGGCGTTTACAAGTCATCCAACTTTGTACTAGAATTTAGGCATGAATTCTAAAGCAAAGTTGGATGATTTACAAACGCCTTTACCGATACCGGATTGAGTTTATTTTTTGCAAGGATCATAAGCAAAGTATTTTAAATAAAATGAGCGATTCCGATCATTTTTTTGATATCCAAAACAGGTCCAAAAGGAAGTTTGTACGCATTTGTACAAACTTCCTTGCACGCATTGGTCCAAAAGGAAGTTTGTTTTGATATCCAACTTTGCTTTAGAATTCATGATCGGAGTTTGATCATTGCAAAAAATAAGCTAAATCCGGTATCGGTAAGGGCGTTTACAAGTCATCCAACTTTGTACCAGAATTTAGACATGAATTCTAAAACAAAGTTGGATGATTTACAAACGCCTTTACCGATACCGGATTGAGCTTATTTTTTGCAAGGATCATAAGCAAAGTATTTTAAATAAAATGAGCGATTCCGATCATTTTTTTGATATCCAAAACAGGTCCAAAAGGAAGTTTGTACGCATTGATACAAATTTTTGTATGTACTGATATCATTTCTGCTTACAAAATGCTTTTAGAGGGTTGGCATGATGATATGAGACTTTAATTTGGAGGTCTTTGCCAAATCCATGCTGCTTCATGAAGTCCGATTGCAAGATCTTTTCTTAAAAGTTTTTTTTTTTTAAAGAAAGAATAGTTCTACGGCCAAGTCACTAAGACCCCATTTGTTCAAGGGTTTTGCATTTTGAATTTTAATCATTATCATATTTCTCTCTTTACTTATTACTCATATCTTCAACTATTACTCTCATTTTTTCTCTTTATCTCTCTCCAATCATTATATCTATTTTTAATCATTACTTTATTTTTCTTTACATTTATTACCTACAAATTTAAATCCAAAATACCAAAATGAACAGGATCTAAATGGACCCAATTGCGCAACCCAAAGCTCTGTGGGAGCTAGCGCGGCCATTTATAACAGTCACGACCTACCACTTACTTCAGAGTATTCACCCCGGTGGGAAAATTGAACCCCAGACCTTGAAGAGTACTCTCAAAATCTGGATATCCGCCCGAACCATTGGAGCAACCCTGGGTGTGTAAGAATGATACTTGACTTTGCAAGTCTTTGCTGTATGGAGTCTTAGAACATGGGCACCAGTAGTAGCTGCACGATTTTTTGAACGAGTCAGGCCTATATTGTTATAATACAAAACAGAGATGGAGGAAAGACTATTCAGTCTATTCTTGTCTAGCTATTCTCTGATAAAGACAAATGGCTTCTCCAAGTCTTCGCTAGCTTATGGAGTCCAAAGAATATGGCCATGAGTGGTCGCCAGATTTGAACGATGCCTAAGTTTAAAGCAACATAAACCCTAGTTTTACACTATAAAACCTAGAATGATAAATTTCAAGTTGGTGTATGCAGTATATAACTTTAGTTTACATTTGGAAATACGAAGTCCTAGGATGGTATTCGGTTTGGATTCGGATTTGTGTTTGGGTTCACGGTTCAACGTGGAGACTTTCTTATACCAAACCAAAACTGACCGGATACTACGATTTTTCAAAACTAAAATCACACCGTGGGTAGAAAAAATTGTGAAATACGAGCCACATTTGGGCTATTCGGTAGTGTTACCCGTCGGTTTTAAAATTTCCATACCTAGAGCAGTAGAGCTAAGATCGGAAAGTCTATTTTCACCCCCTGTAGTTATCGTCATGTGCGGATACCCCCCTCATGGTTTAAAATTAAGCATATAACCTACTTGTGGTTTTGAAAATGTGCAGATAGACCCCCTGCAGTCATATTTTTCATCCATATTAACGGAGGTGTATCTCGCACGCCTCTAAATTGTAATATGAGTCGTTCATAATGTATTAAATAAAGAATATAATATCTCTGTAAAAATAATCTCAATCAGGCATCAATAACTCAGTAATCTAATTTTTAGTAAATTCAAATTTGAAATTTTAATTTCATAACAAAATCGATTCGATCGCGAGCTTTTCATTTTTTGATTGACTTGAATTTTGGCACAGATGTAGTACTCTTTAAAATTTACAATATCAATGGTTTGGATTTAATTTTTGGTATAATGAATGGTGTGATTAGATTTAAAAAAGAAGAAGAATCAAGGGACATAATGAAGGTATATCGGTCTTTTAATGATGTGTCCGTTAATATGGATGAAAAACATGACGGCAAGGGGTCTATCCGCACATTTCTAAAAGCACAGGTAGGTTATGTGCTTAGTTTTGAACCATGAGGGGAGTATCTGCCATGGTGATAACCACAGGGGGTCAAAGTAGACTTTGCTCTAAATACAAAATACCCCGTTTGCTTAAGGGTTTTGGATTTTGAATTTCAATTGTTATCCTATTTCTCTCTTCACTCATTATCCCAATCTCCAATCATTACTCTCATTTTTCTCTTTATCTCTTTTCAATCATTACCTTTATTTCCAATCATTACTCTATTTATCTATACATTCATTAATTACCTACAAATTTAAATTCAAAATTCCAAAACAAAAGGTGAAACTGCGAGGAAAAGGGTTCGTTATTGGTGGGAGCAGCAATGGAAATATTTAATGGTCCTGTCTCTCATCGTGTCATTGAAGCTTTGGGATTCCGATTCGGTCTTACTACTGCTTTGCGTTGGGGTTATTCTCGAATTATCATTGAGGGGGATGCAATTCAGATTGTTCAAGCTCTCAAAGGCTATCGACCCTTCGTTGACTGTGATACCATTATTTTAGATTGTCTCCAGATTGCTTTGAATTTTTCCTCATGTCTTTTTTCTCATGTGAATCGTGATTGTAATAGGGTAGCACACTTTGTGGCTAGAAAATTCCTATCGGGTAATCGGTTGATGAGTTGGAGGGGTGATTTTCCCCAATGGCTCTTGACCATAGCCCTTGATGATGTTAGAGCCTCTGGCTCATCTTCTATGTCGTGATAATAAAATCTCCTTTCGATTGAAAAAAAAGGTCCGAATCGTAACAAAAAGGAAGGGGAATACGAATTTTCTAAAGACTATTGGATGAGTAAACACTCTTCTCAACTTCAGTACTGTTATGAAAGTCTTCGTCGTTTTATGATTTAGGGACCACATTCATAATGCAATAGTACACCCTATGTCCTATTTTCATTGTTCACTTTTTATTTATTTTTTTTTATGTCTTTTGTCTATATCTTTTATCTTTTAGTGTAGATCTTGAAAAATATATAATATAGATCTTATTGATAGATCTCGATTAGTTGTATAATGCAAAGTTTTAAAATTTATGAAAAACATTATAGATTGAAAAATATAAGTAATTAAAAATTGACACGCAGGCTCCGTTTGTTTGGGCGCAAAATATTTTATCTATTTTCCGGTGTTTGATTGTAGAAAATATTAGGAAAACATTTTACATGTAAAACATTTTCCATCAATTGAATGAAAATGACTTACCCTTAAATCTTCTGTAAATTATTTTTCGAAATGAACCCGCTGCATTCTACTACAATTCTCACTGTTTAGTTTTCTTGATCGTTAGTCCTGACCCACGTGCAATTCTAATATTTTCAGATCTCTTCACCATTTAAACCCTTCTCTCTCTCTACAATATTTTGTTAATTTCTGAAAATATTTTCAAGTGTCAACCAAATACCGAAAAATAAAAGTTTGAAATTTATTTTTTGAACAAATATTTTACATCGAAACAAATGAAGATGCAATTCAAAAATAAATAATGAAAATAAGCCGGGAGGCTTGTTCTACTTTACGATGTACCAAACCGGTCAGTATCCTTGGAATGGGTCTCTCTTCCAGTTAGGTGGGCGGCCCTTCTGGTCTAACCATGGGAACATATTTTTTCATTTTCGCTTGTGTTCTATTTTTTGTTTCGATTACATCTGTACCTTATATATTGTGTAATGATTCACAGTTGGATTTTGTTTGATATCTCTCTGCTTAGTTCTGGACGGGATTCTCATGTCGACACTTAATGTCGATTTGCTTTTGCAAAGTGCTTAGAATCTATTGTAGATTTTGCAGTTCTCGTGTCCCCAATTAGGCAGTTTGATGCATTCTTGAATTTTGTGATGTAATGTTCACCTATGGGTTTCAATGAATTGACTGATTTAAAAAAAAAAAAAACTGGTCAATGTCTTAGTATGTTCTTTGCAAATGAAAATTGCTCGGCGCACTTGCGGTACGGGTACGTGGCGCTTCAACAGCCGTGTGCACACACATGTACACTATATTTGGAACTTCGGAATATGTGTACATAAATATATATATATGGCAAAACGTTAGAGGGAAATACTTTTCTACCATTGTCTATATACGTGGCAACAGCACTTCTAGCCTTCTAGGCAGGTATCATCTTATTGAAAAGTCGCATTTTTTTTTTCCAACCCCTTTTTACACGCAACAACATCTTAAATAGTCGATTATTCAAGATGCAGCAATATGTGATAATAAAATTGAACCCTCCTTAGAGCACTAAAGACTCTATTCACTTTGGATTTTAAGAGAGATTTTTAAGTGTAATGAATAGAGAAAGATAGATAGAGAAAATTTATTAAAAATCATGCACAGAGGTTTTTGAAATCCCTAACGAACAAGCTCTAAGGCAATCACCTTGGAGTAGCTTAAATTCACCATACACAATTTTTTGTGACTTGAGATATAATGAAATGACATCATATTCACAGAACAATCTTCTACTCAATCCAAGATCCAAACCAATGATTGGCAACAAACCAATCGAATGACTACAATCATTTGGGACAAAGTCCACCTAAAAACACTAAGCCCAACACCCTATGTAAATCTAAAAATGCTCACGAAAAAAAAAATACAAATTCAGCACATACATAAAAAATGGCCTGAAAGCCCAAATCAGAAAAATTAGCTCAATAAATGGGCCAAGCCTAGCCAAAGACACCACAGCCGAACCCTAACCCATCCACGGATATACCCCGGCTGCCACCCAAACCACACTGCGGACAATTAAAACCCATGCGAAAAACACCACAAACCAACAAGCTGACCAGGGCCGTAGAAAACATGACCTCTAGACTTCGAGACGAGGAGCAACGCCACCCACAGCCTACGCCGTCGAAACCAAGAGAAACCCGCAAGAAGCCTCCACTTCGACCTTTGCAAACGGGCAGAGACAAATCACCTTGGATCGTGCATAGAGGTTTTGAGATCCCAAATGAACAAGCTCTAAACACTACGCCATTTTTTTCCATTAGCGGCATTAAAAAACCGCCGGTAATAGTCTCAAAACCGCCGGTAAAAGTACATTACCGCCGGTAAAAGTAAATTACCGCCGGTAAAAGTTTCGCCGGCAATACAATTGTCGGGAATACAAAAACGGCAGTAAATTACCGCCGGTAAAGGTTTCAGACTATTAACGGCGGTTTTGGTACCGCCGGTAATAGTTTTGGAAAAAATAAGACACTGCCGAGATTCGAACCCGCGACCCATTGATTAATACCCGAGCACTTACCCACTAAGCTACATAAAATCATGTGTTTTATTAGAAAATTAATATTATTTATATTATAATTTATTATTACCGGCGGTTTTACATTACCGCCGTTAATAGTTACTTTTACCGGCGGGTTTACATTACCGCCGGTAATAGGTACTTTTACCGGCGGTTTTACTAATGCCGTTAATAAACGGCGTTTATAATTACTTTTTGCGGCGGTTTGTTATTACCGCCGGTAATAGCACCCTTTTCCGACAGTTTTGTTACCGCCGGTAAAAAAACCGCCGGCAAAGGCAATTTTTGGCGCAGTGAAATGAATTTTAGACAATCACCTTGGAAGAGTTTAAATTCACTGTACACAACTTTCTGTGACTTGAGATACAAGGAAATGACATCATATTCACAAAACAATCTTCTACTCAATCCAAACCCAAATCAACGATTGGCAAGAAACTAATAGAAGGACTACACCCATTTGGGATGTAGTCCACCTGAAAACCTGAAGCCCAACAGCCTATGTAAGTCTAAAATATCTCAAAAAAAAAATAGAGATTCAGCACATAAAAAAAGGCATAAAAGCCCAAACCAGACAAATCAGCTCAATAAATGGGCCAAGCCCAGCCCGAGAGAACCAAGCCCAGCCAAAGACCACTGCCAAACCCTAGCCCATCTATGGATATACCCCGGCTGCCACCCAAATCACACCGTGGACCATCAAAACCCAGGCGAAAAACACCACAAAACAGAAACCTAGTAAGGGCCGTAGAAAACATGACCTCTAGAGTTTGAGACGAGGAGCAACGCCACCCACAGTCTATGCCATCGGAACCCAGAGAAACCTGCCAAGAAGCCACCACTTCGACCTTTAAAAACAGCTGGAGGACACCGCGGCCTGTTAGGAACATATGTAAAAGATTGAGTTCCACATCGGATAAATAGAAAAAAAGGGTTGGATGTTAATATACAATTAGATATCTTACCACTTACAAGGTTTAGTCTTTTAAGTGGATATGAGTTATTCAATGTATATTAGGTCTACGTGATGTGGTGTGGACTCCATGGACACTCCGCAATGAATTGGGACTACGCGCACGCTGAAGATCTTAGGCGGGCCAGACTCCAACACGGCCCAGGCACGAAGCGACGCCACACCAATATTCCGGAGTCACCCAAAGAAAGGTTCAGATCCACGGCCACACCACCACGCCGTATGCGGGCTCCCATCACTGTTAGGCCAACGGCTGGAAGCCGCGCGCCCCTCGCTCCCCAGCCCCACGACCAAACCTCGTCGTTAATTGTTTCTTCTTGGTTCTAGTTTCCACTTATGCTGGTAAAAATAACTCCAAATTTTTGGTGAAAGTTAAGTTAATTTATTAAGCTCCATTTTGAGTTTTGTTTTTTTGTTAAAGTTTTGCCAGTTTGCCACTCAATAATCAACTTTTTATCATGGGTTACGCCTTCTTGTTGTGTCTTGTTATGTTCGAAATGAAGATGAGGATGGTTGATGCTGGCTGCGTTTAGGTTGTCTGTCGTTGCTGCTGTTTTTTGCCTTTTGCTGCTGCTTGTTCTTTCAAGTAAAGAGTGCTGATCTATTTGGTGCTGCTGGTGATATTTGGTGGTTCTATCAATCTGTTGTTAGTTGTTACTGCTATGCAGCCGTTAGGTTTGCTTGCCAAGGTCTTGCCGCGACCTTCATTTCGGTCTTGCTCAATCTAGGCATGTGTTTTGGAGCTTTTTATGGTGTTTTGGTACTGTTTTTGTTTCCTTAATTTTCCAGCTTTTGGTTGGAAATTTTGTTGCTCCCTTTTGTTTTTGTCAAGTTTGATCCGCTATTAAACTTCAAGTGGAATGATTAAGTTCTGAAGATATATTGATGGAGAAGTTAAAGATGGAGATTGTTTTGGGTGATTCAGAGGCTGCTGTGTTGTGGTTTAGTGGAACATTCATATTACGTATAGGGAACAAATTAAAAGTGAGTGCAATAGGATTGTGCGGCGAAGCATTCCCTATTAGAAGTTAGGAGAGAAAGTTGGTGGGAGAATGTTCCCCCTTGGCTTTCACTCTTAACTCTCCAGGATTATCTGGCCATTGGCCCTATCTCGATCTCTTAATAAAACTACTTTTCCAGTGGGGGGGGGGGCGGTGGGGGGTGTGGGGGTGGGAATAACCGGTCCTAAATCCTGATATTTGCCAGTGTAACATTCATATGACATATAGGAAACAAATTAAAAGTTCGTGCGTACCCGCTTGTGCGTCTTTTTTCATGAAACATTTCACAGTGGCATGATCATGCGTCCACTCCTAGGATTTTCTCCCTTTGTTTACTGGGGCGGGGCAACCTAGTTAATTTCTTTCTCCAAATCTTTATCTGTGTTTCGTGTGACGGCTGGAGGTGGTTCGTTTTAGTGGATGTGGCTCGTGGTTTGCCAGGTTCTGAAGCTTGGATCTAGTCCGACTGGTGTTCATGTGGCAGCCGCTCTTGCTGGTTCTGGAGGTGGCAATGGCTTCTCGGAGGCTGCGGCGGCAGTGGATCTGTGAGCGGCGGAGCGGATCTTGGGTCGGCAGAGGGTAGGGATTTGACTAGGATTTTTGGTTTTTAGGTTCTGGGCTTGGCCCATTGGTTGTACGGGCTTGAACCTTTTAGGTGTTTGGGTTTCGGCTCATTGGTATTTTGGGCTTGGCCCATTTGGTGTGTCCTTGGTTGGCTTCTTCCAATCTCGGATTTGGATCCGGATTCTTGAGCACAAGATTGTTCTTAGTTTTGTTTAGGGATATAATGCTGTCAAATCCTTATTCCTTTAATCTTTGTAACGAACGCTTGACATTGTAACCACAGAGAATTGTATATTTTTCTAAAAACAGTGAAATTCAAGTTGAATAAATGCTTACTCTCTTTAGGGTCGGTAAAATTCGAACCCTTTTTTTTATAGGCAAAAGAAGTTTTATTAAGAAAATTTGACAAAGGGTACATCAAGTTGGAGTAGGGGAGGGGAATCAAACCAAGATTAGAAAAAAAAAAAAAAAAAAAACAAACAAACAGTGGAAAGAGGTCGAAACACCTTAGGGGCAAAAATCCGAACAGTTAAAGGCCTCAAAATGCCCTCAACTAAAATAATAAACTCAGCCCAAGAACCAAAATCAAATCTTAATCCAAGCAACCCTGCTCACCGCCGCCACAAAAAACAGAGCAGCCGCCATCACACCACCACCAGCAGCAACACACACGCACACACACAGACACAGCTAGCTCAACAAAATATCGGAACACCACACACACCACCTCCTACACCCCAGACCCATTATTGTACTCTCAAAATAAGACATAACGAATACACATCTTGGGGTCCCAGATGCATTACCCTTTATATCATATATATTTCCGTTAAATCACGATATAGTAAGACGAAAATTAGATTTGCGCGCGGCATCGTTTCAGCAAATTCAATTGTTGGCTGCAGTTACATCTCCTCGTTCTTTTCAATCTTCTCGATCTTTTCAATGAAGCTGAGCATCGTCTTCAGACCTTTCTCATCTGTTCAAATACGAAACCCGAAAATGCAAATCAATTAGTTCTTACAGCCGGTTAATGTATGGGACATTGACAGAAACAAAACACCAGTGCAAAGCTTTCCTCAATCATATCTGAAATTGCTTCAAAGGCGTAGTAAACATATACGGGAAACAACTACACAGCAAGTTTACTAATGGCCTATTAGGCTCAACCGCCGTACTGTTTAGGGGTGAGCAAAATATCCGTCAAACCGTGAATCCAGTCCAAACCAATTCAAACCGAAAGATTTGGTTTGGTTTTTTAGTAGTATGATTTGGTCATGGTTTAAAAAAATTAGAAACCGCATTATATGGTTTGGTTTGTGAATTCATGTCCACGGTTATGGTTTCAAACCGATCCGAACCGTATAATATATATATATATAATATGTATAGTTATATATATTTTAATTATGATTCACCAAATAAATATGGGAGCCTACTTTCCTAATTTATTGATCCTATTATATCCACCAATATTTAGTTTTCCAATTCCTATTCCTATAATTCTTCTACTACCATTACCAAGACTAATTACCCTAACTTTCTATATAAGAAAACATATCCCTATACTATATAAACCTAATGTACTAACGTAGCATCCATCTCTTTGCCCTTTTATTTGGTTAAACTATTTTAAGATGTTTAATAAGTGGTATTCTTAGTTGATTCATTTTAGTTACTTACCGGTATTTCGTTTTATTTGTTTGAGGCAATTATTGGTATTCTACTCTTAAATTAGTTGGTTGATGTTAGTTTGTTTTAAGAATTTGAATGAAATTGATTTTAATATAAGTTTTTTTTTTTAATTTAACGTCGTAATTTTAAGTACTTCAAATATTTTTTTTGGAGATGATAGCTTAGTTTAAAGCAAACCGTGGTTAAAACCGAAACCGAACCGTAGTCTAATGGATTGGATTGGTTTGGTTCTATGCGTTTTGTGGGTTGGTTTGGTTCTCGAAATTTATAATCCGTAGGTATTGGTTTGATTCTTGGTTTACTATAAAACCGAACCAAACCGGACCATGCTCACCCCTAGTACTGTTCTATGATTTTGAAGAACGGTTTCCATGTCGTTCACAAATCTTGATGGTGGATCAGGGAATGAGTCAATTGATTCAAAAACGTTTTAATCGGCTCAAAATGTCATTTAAATTCCTCGGAAATCTTACGCCTCTATAGCACACAATCACCATTGATTGAGCACGAATATTGAGAAGAAGTATGTGAAAGACGGATATACTTGCGTAATACTAACCAAGTCTTGCTATTGTGTGCCCTTTTTGATGAAGGATCACAAGCGGATCGACAAATGCATCCAATAACTCAATCCCTGATTCTTTAAAGTAATCTGCTTCCCCTGTGAATCGTACAGAAGAGATATTGCAACGCATAAGTACCGATTGATTCTTGTAATATGGTTCGAGTTACAGGTCAATAATAGGATCAACATCGAAAGACAGAAGTACCTATAATGTGGAGGGAAGGGCACTGGACAGGAGTTGAAAATGCATTAGCAGCCAGTTTGGGAATACAAAACTTGGATCCTGTTCCGCCGAGCTTGCCCCCCGACATTATAATCAGATACTTGATCTTTGGAACCTTTGTAAATGCCACACCATCTGATTGCATTCCTGGCAATGCCGCGGACAAAATGCCTCCCTACAATACATTATCGGCAAATTAACCGACAAACTCGCAGAACTATGCCAAAGAGTAAGGCCTCTTGCAAACTAAACAAGAATTTTGGACGAATTCCAACCAAAACTCCTGCAATTGCGAACTTTTTTTAGCATCGAAATTGGGATGCATAAGTTGCAGAAAGGACTCTGTCAGTCTGAATTTTCATTGTGCATGATGGGAGGAAAGAGGGACCCAAACAGACTATTGATGCACCAAAAAGAGTGTAGGATTCAGGAACTCGAGCAAAAAGAAAAGGGACCGGATCCTCCCTGTGTCGGTCAAGTTTAAGAATTTTGGGGCACATTTAGGACCCATTTTGATGATCGTGACTGTTCATGAGCTTGTCGAGAAGATTTTTTCGATGAAAACTCATGTGAACTTTTATTCTTAGAAAAACCAGAGTGAGACATCAAATATTCATAACCCATTCTTTAAAAGAAATATCAATCAATCGCTTGTTGAACGGTTATCTATTAGTTTCCAATGGTTGAACTTCTTGACAAGCTCTACAATATGCATGAACGGTATTCGATCACCCAAATGGGTCTTAGACGGGAACCAAAAAAATCAAACTTGCACAAAAAAAACAGTCATTTCCGAGACACGATCGATGAGAATAACTTCAAATATCAACCACCCACCTGCGAAAAGCCCATCAGACCATCAAAAGGCCCATGCTTGACCATGAAATCTTCAATGTAATCAACACACTCTTCAAAATTGTACACCTCCGAATAATCCTAGTGCACAAAACAAAATTCACAGACAAATAAAAAAAAATTATACTTTGGAGCAGTATGAGAAGCTAAAATCACCCAAATTTACCTTTTCACGTTTTGAATTTTAATTTCTCAGTTTCACGTTTTCAATTTTCATTTCTATACAAAAAGACTTTTGGCCCTTGTCATGGTTTGATAATTACATGAATGCCCTTCTAATGTTTTTCTAAAGCTTATTGGTAACTATTTCGTCTAATGTTTTGTAATTAAGTTGTATTATGGTTGGTATTTATCGAGATTATGCAAGAATTTGATCTCTGTCCTGTATGATTTTATTTTGTACTTTTGTAACAAAATAATGGTAGCAATTGTTTCTTAAGATAATACTTGAGACTTAGCAAAAAAAAAATTGTTGAAGATTCTGAAATACGGATACAAGTACTTTTGAAAATGATATTCACATTAACAATATCTAAAATTACGTAGGTCTAAAATGGATGTTCAAACATGTTATAATACAATAGTAATAAATAGTCAAGGACAACATGGTAAAACACCAACCTATGCATAATCCATTTTAATGATTATTATTTTCCAAAAACTCCTATCTCTATTACTGCAGTCAAACTATAATCCAAAATCTAAAATGCAAAAAAGCCGAAAGAGAAAAGAAGCTCCCACACACCTAAGAGACTCGCCTCACTATTTTTTTTCGTTTTGTGTGTCTTTTTTGAATTCTTGTTACATTCAAGTGATATTTTTTTGTATTAATCAACTCTAAAAAGTACAAAATTATGACCAAAAGTAAGAAAAAAGTTAACTAAAGACAAAAAAAAGTATCAAACAACTGTTTTATTTGTCTAAAGTGTTACTCGTATTTAAATTTTTTCAACATCGGTTCATATTTTTATATTTTTTTTCGATTTGTCGATTAATACAAAAATTACGATGAAAAACTAAACAAAAAGTAACAAAAAACAAAAAATACCCAAATAAATTTCAGACTTATAAGTTTACAAGAACGCAGAAAGAAGGGATATTTGTTTTCACCTCGGTAAACTGAAACCACTCGTAATAAGGAGGGTCGTAGAAGCCTTCAACCATGGATCTGCCTTGGGCTTTATAAGGGGCATCGATGAAGACGAGGTCGAATTTCTCGAGCACCGCCTCCGGCCACCGTTGGAGCTGTTTCTGGAGGATTTTTGAACTCGTTCTGAAACCATGGAGGCAGAGGAATCTGGGTTTCTTCAAGATTTGAACTTGTACTTCGCCTTTTCCGTCGTTCCCAATTTCCTGGGGAAAGGGAATTGTTGCGGTGAAAAACGTCTCGCAGTCAATATAATAAGTTATTCGATCTTAAGTGAAATGCTACATATAATACACATTCTTATTTGGATGCGTACGACATTTGAATTCATAAATTTCTTTTATTTATGTCATGGAACTTTTATACAAAAGCAACCTTTTGTATTACGTTCAAGGGTATGCCCCGTATTTCCTATTTTTTTGTGAGTTTTTCAATGGAAATTTAAGTTACCAAAAAAAAAAAAAAACTTTTATACAAAAGTAATGAGTTTAAAATTTACGTTATCATGTTTTATCCAATTGTAATGCATCAAGGGGTGGGACTCAGGGATGGTGCCGGCTGAACGGTACTATGCAATATCCGAGTCGTCCGTTCGGCAATTCAATAGTCCAAATTTCATCTCTACAATGATTAACTCGGATGCTAAACGAAAGAAATGAGATCTAGACCGTTGAATTGCCAAACCACGGACAACTCAGATTAAATAAGAGTGTAAATTAAAGATGGAGGACTTTTTCATTCGCAATGAGCTTCTGTTTAAGTTTTATTAGTCAATTGCAATTGAAATTTAAGTTTAAGTTTTATTAATCAATTGCACGTCACTTTTAAATACCCAAATTTTTATTTTATTTTTAACAGAAATACCCGAAATTAACTAACAGTTATAGCATTCTGATTGAATTTTTATTTGATCAAAGCATGAAGAGAGAGTGTGTGCGTTGAATTCAAAAATCGATTGTAAGACTCGAAGTCTCATCAATGACGGACCAAAAGCGGATCTTTCCCGGGCGACCACTCAACCCATGTTTTAAGATTTGCCCTCTCACATTTGGAAAATTACAAAATACCTGTCCTATATAGTATATAACAAATTACTCCCTCTGTCATCATCAAATCCTAATTAGAATTAATCAACTTTTTTTTTTTTTTTTTGATAGTGAAAGGCTATTTTCACATATTTGCAACTTTTCACAAGCTGCGAAAAGACAATGTACGTGGTCCATTGTAATTAGGATTTTTCGTGATGTCAGATAGATTCTGTTGAATTACCTAACAGCTACAACAGGAAAAATGAGTCACCTATAATTTGCAGAAACCTCGTGGGTGATTTTGGTAATTTTCTCTTTAAAATTCTACTAGAATTATAGTTGTTTTGTCTCAAGAATGTAAGAACTACACAAGTTTGCCCACTGAACATCATTAATTTTCAGCAGTGTATATAGCTCCCACCTAAAAAACTGGTTTAGAAAATCATAATTTTATTTTTAAAAATGTGTTATTTTGTATTACGATTTTGCTTTCTAAAAAGTATAAGGATGCACAAAATTATACTCAATTGTATTTATGGCTGAGGGTATCTTGGTACTTATTTAAGTTAGTAGAATAAATATAATTATTGTTTTGGTAATATTTCTACAATTTATATTGACAAATTAATTTTCACCTTTTCTATTTTATAATTTTGCAAATGTTCGCTGGCAACTTTTAAATTTTGCGTCCGTCCCTAATAGTTATAAGGGGTTCTAACAGTTGATAGCAAAAAAAGACAATTCTTTTCTATGGCATTTTAACTTTATTGCATTTCTGGCTTCTAACTAAATGGAAATTATCGTTAAAATACTTTTTTCTTCTTTTTGTTTATTTTCTGTCTTCTATGTGAAGAAAATATGGTACGAAAAAAAAAAAAGGAGAAAAAGGAGACCAAACACATAAAATTTTCGAAAAAAAGATAGTTTCCTGAAAAAAGAACAGGTCTTTTACCTGATTGATCTCAAAGTATAGGCAAAATTGGAAAGGAAATTTATTTTCACACTCCCATTTTGTCCAAATGCACTCCTTTTTTTTATTTTATTTTGTAGTAATGTAAAATTACATGGTTACCCTTTTCATGTGTGAAGGAAAGAATGTATGAAGGATAGTTTTTGTTCAATTTCCATTTCAAAAATGCGTTTTGTACATAATTAAATAAAATTTGGATTTTGTCACCTTCTGATTGGAAGATTTCATCATAAAAGATTACCATATCTGAGTAAATCATAAGAGTACGACTAATTAAACAGACTTCTTTGTAACAAACAAACCTTCAGGTTCCACCTTGAATAATTTAAAGGTGCAAGTTGTTACGTTTTCTTTTAATAGAGATTAAATTCTACCCACTGAAAATCCCACGGTTTATGCCATTGTCATTTGCAGTAATCTGAACCGTTCATTTTATAAGACCGGTATTGTAGTACATTTGCTGAAAAAACATTTTGATCTCTCATCAATATATACATCAAAAATTGAATTTTGATTTATAGAATAGATAGTCTGATTTTGTCAATAATTTTTAAGTTAAACTATACATGACTGCCTATTTTAACAACTCAAATTCAATTTTTGATATGCCTATCGATATCTAATCAAATTGGGTTTTTGTGTAGATATACTACTCTGTGGGGCATCCAAGATAAATGGTGTTGATTATTACAATGGATGCACGGTGAAGCCTATAATAGGTGGTGGAAACCGTGGAAGAAAGAATTTAATTGATTATATCTTGCAATCAATAATAGCTACTTTTCAAGTTATTGTATCTTATAATCTATAATCTCTTAGGTCATTTTGAAAACGCAGTTTTAAAAATTTAACTGTGATCTATCAAACAAATTTCATATCGGATATAAAAAGTATAACCAAATGAACGGTGCAATTTTTAATGTTTAAAAATGATGTAATTATCGAAATAGTTTTTTCCCCAATATGGATCTTGTTATAGATCTCGAAGAGTTCTTTGAACGGTGAAAAAACAAACCCCAAAAAATTATTTTAATAAATAAAATTTTTTTAAGTTCAAAAATTGTGAACGAATTTATTAATCGTATTAATTTCAACAGACCTCCCCTCTTTCTTTTCTCCCTATAACGGAAGTAGCATCACCGGATAGACTCTGTTGACGGTCATTGATCACCATCTCTCCGGTCTGCCTCGTGTTCAGACCAAATCTCCCTGCAGGTAGTTGTTTAACCAAGTCATTAGTAAATAATACAGCAAAGTGATTGGGCAAATATATATATATATATATATATATATATATATCCACTTCCCGTGAGAACCACCTTAATTTAATAAAATGCGGACCTTCCCAATCGAATTTCGATGATCCGAGCCGCTCAATGTGTTTTAAAGGTACCCGCGAGAAATCAACAAAAAAAATTGATCGGAAAGTGTTTCATCCGAGCAGTTTTTGTTTGTTTTTTATCGAACAATTCAAGCAAAAACTGCTCGAATGAAGCCCTTCGCGGTAATTTTTTTTTTCGATTTGTCGCGAGTAATCTTAAAATCATATTCTGTAAACAATTAACGGCTCGAATCATCGACATTCGATCGAAAAATCAGAGAAATGGGGAGGTCCTTATTTTAATTAAAACCTTCACCTTCCTGCAAAAATCAACTTGATCAGAAATTGATTCTCCCTAGCTTGAATATTCAAGTTTATTTTACTTTATGAAGTTGAGAGTGAGTTTGGAATCATGTTGGTCATCTTTTTGGTTTAAAACGAATTACGATTTTTTCATTTAGTTGTTATTATCCGATCAAACAAATTGTTATTAGAAATGTTTTTTCTTGGGTGCTAAACCCACCCTTATCTAGTATCCAGCAATAGTACTATACTTCACTTAATGGTGTGTTCCACTGATCAAAGTAAGTACTTATCTTTTTAAATGAAAGATCATCATATATTGTAAGAGAATGACGTGTTTCGTTAAATAAAAAATAAGTATTTAAAAAATAAGACTTAGCATAACGAGACCTTATTGCTTTAAGAATTCGCACCAGGCCCTATTAGTATTTGAAAAGACCAAATGTATCACTTTTATAAGTCTCAAGAAGTACAGTAGTAACCTTTAATTAATATGTTTAATCCTAGTGGGACGGGACCAAATAACTAGTTTTTGAGACATGCATGGTTAATATGGAGCCGGGAACTGTGCCGTGCAGCTCCGTGCTGCACATCGTGCTGCACAGCTATTGGCAAGGCTTTGCCAGCATCGGTCTGACGAATGGAGACGTCCACCGTGTAGAGCTCGTCGAGTACTACAAGTGTACCAAAAATCAACTCGATCAAATATTGTTAAGTACCTCATCGATATATATATAACTTGAAAAAAATGAATCCTCAGGATACAAAACATTGGATCAAAATCACTAAATCCATTTTTTTCAAGTTATATGTGTTTCGATGAGGCACTTAACGATATTTAATCGAGCTGATTTTTGGTGCACATGTAGAACTCGACGAGCTATATGCGGTGAACATCTCCGATCGTCGGACCAATGCCGGTGGCTGCGCAGCACGGAGCCCAGATCCGATTAATAAGTTTTAGAGGCTACGACACCTATCACTAATGGGTTTTAAATTGGAACCCTCCAAGATATCTATCAATTCAACTGTTAACTTTTTTCTGTAACGTGAAAGTAAAAATAGGAAAGAGAGATCGAACATGCTAAAACATCAAGAAGCGTTGATTTTCCGGAATCAGGTTGCCCCGTGATAGTCGACACCTCTCCGGTGACCCCCTGCAGAATGGCTTGGAGACCGCTGCCGATCTTCTCCGGCACTGCCACCCTCAAATCCTTCAACGCCAAGCATATCTTGCCGTCCTTCCACCCACGACGGCCACCATATCGCCGTTTGTCAAATCTCACCGCACGATGAGGTGATGGGGATATGGCCCCAGTGCTAAAGGCGAAATTTGAGCTGGTGTTATTAGTGGGTAGTTCATTCTCATCGGAAGCCAAGCTTTCTGTTTTTGGATCATGAACCTTATTCTTAGTCCTTCTGCGATTAGCTTGGGTTGCTCTGGCTGGGTATAGGCTTGGGCTTGGGCTTAGTGTCCATTTAGGCACTTGAGAATACATGTGTATGTGTGTGTGTTCGTGTGAGAGAGAGAGAGAGAGAGAGAGAGAGAGAGAGAGAGAGAGAGAGAGAGAGAGAGGTGTATTAATTGCACTAGTTAGGGATTAGGGTGAAAACGAAGATTAGTTTTGAGATCAAGGGGTATTTGTAGGGCTTTATGAGAAGATTCTGTCTAATACATGCTATAGCTATAGATTCTGTGTAATTTATATAATAATACCGAGCTCCGTTTTTGAATTCTGTGCACATTCATAAGTCTAATGGTCCGTGTACATTTATAAATCTAACGGTTTAAAATGATTCTTTGAATCTAATGGTTGATTTCTCGGGATGACCGTTTTGAAAAGAATTCAAATCTCTCTCTCCCTTTCTTTGATTGTTTCAAAAATCAATAGCAAAACAGGAATTCCATAGATAATACTTTCCTAAATAAATGTTTGGATCGAAAATCTAGGTATTAAAAACCATGCATTTTTTGTTCAAAAAAAATTTGAAAACAATACCTGCAGGGCGAAGCAATTGTTTTTGAAGTTTTTGAACCAAAAAATTGCATGTTTTTTAAGACATGTGTTTTTTATTTGGACCTAATTATTTAGGGACAGAGGGAGTATGAGATTTTCATAGAAATCCCTATAGGTAAGTGTTGACTTCATCATATTAACAAGATTTAGTTGCGATTATGATTTCTTTGGCAGAAAGAAAATATTACTCCCTCCGTCCGTTTTTTAAAATCCAGTATTCTATTTTGGGCTGTCTCTTAATAAGTATCCATTTTGTAAAGCTAGTGGGTAAAAGTTGGTACATTTTTAATTTTGCCCCTAAAAGTAAATTCCATTTTGAAAAGTTAATGAATAAAAGTATAATGACGATGTCTTCATAGAGGGTAAGTAGGGAGTAAGATTTTATTGCAGCCATTAATGTTTTGGTTTGGTTGGCATGTCGTAGATCATGTATGTCATAAAATAACTTTTGGGATGATTTAGGTTTGTTCTTGAGACTGTCAATAGTGCGGAGGACGATTCATTTAGGTAAGAGCGGGTAACGGAAAATCCTATGCTTGGACGTAGTGTTTAATTGTTGAAAGTTGGGTTTATTGTGGACAATTGATGATTAGGATTCACAAATGTTTTCTAATTGGCGTGCAATTCTATTGTTGAAAACTCAATATCAAGTTGTGACGGGCCTTTAGGTACGGCCAGACAATTTGCTCCCACTTTACTTAGGACACTTGAAACAATATCGAAAACCAAATTTTTTAGGTACAAACATTCGCTAGTATATTGTATAGTACAATCAATTTCAAATGAGAAGGTCCTTATTTTAGTTAAAATAAGGACCTCTCCATTTCTCCCATTTTCTGTTCGAATTTCGATGATCCGAGCCGTTCAATGTGTTCAGAACGTGATTTTAAAAGTACTCGCGAGGAATCAGCAAAAAAATGATGGGGAAGAGCTTCATCTGAGCAATTTTTATTTGAATCGTTTGATTAAAGTAAACAAAAAGTGCTCGGATGAAGCCTTTCCGGTCATTTTTTTTTGCTGATTTCTTAAGAGTACCCTTAAAATACGTTCTGAACACATTGAGCGGCTTGGATCACAGAAATTCTATCGGGAAAGGGAGGTCCTCATTTAATTAAGTTAAGATGGTCCTTAGGAGAATGGGACTCCTGTATAGCATATCATCCCAGTCTAATTAATAATTTTTTCACATTGATTCTATTATGCAACAACATTATATCATGCAATCTCATCCCAGGGTTTGATATGTGGGATAAATATCTTCGAAAACGAATATTCTTTTTTTATTTTATTTTTCAAAGCAATAAAAGATTACAAGTATCTAAATTACATGAAACGTAACGGAAACTCACAATTATATTAAACCCAACTAATATCCCATCAAGAATATTATTTGAAGTGATGCGAAGGTTGTTTCATCATCAAATCAAATGTTTCATCGTTTACGTTGTTGCTAGTGTTGATATTTATTGTGTTTTGTCATAACTATTATTGAGCCTCCATACTCCCGTACGTTCCGCTAAGGGATATAAGTATTTATTTGAAAATTATTTTTTAAATTAAAAGTAATGTATTCTGAGAGTATGACATGCCTCGAAAAACAAAAAATAAATACTAAAAAATAAGAACATTAGCAAAACAGAGCCAAAATGTGAGTTGCGTGGACGGAAGATCCGTAATGTAATTAATATAGAATAAGGTAACTGTAGTAATTAAATCATAATATAATATTATCATGTTGAAATATAATATTTTTTGTATTTTATATTGTTAATATCTATGTTTTTTTTTTTTTTGCCAAAGGGTTGACTTTTACTGTGGGATATCCCTTCGCCGCAAAAAGAAAACTCACGCCACGGGTAAAGTTCTTTTAGTTGTACAATATATTTTGACACTCATATCATACTTATGGGTACTTTTTTATTTTAGGTAAAGATCGTAACTAAGTATACTGTAATTAATTTTGAGACGATTATGTTCATAATTTTTCATTTTCTATGATGATTCATTATGTATGTTTTTTTTTTTATTAGCAAAGAAAATTTTAATAATCAGAGAACCGAAGTTACAACACGATTAAAAGGGAACGGAAAAAAAGGCATCACAACCTATATCCCAACCATGTTGACACCTAGGCCGAAGACAATCATATGCTACCCAACCGCTACCAAAGGAGGAAGAGATTGGTAAGGGTAAGTCAGTAAATACATATTTTTTCTTGCAAGATTTGTACAAAACTTTCCGTTTTAACCAAACACATGTAAGAAGATAAAAAATAATTCTCTCTCTCTTAATGGTAAAAAAGTTTCATTAATCGTTGAAACTATTACTGAGACTAATAGGATAAGGAGAACGACATTATCATTTTGTTTGGTTCCCCTCTCAGATATAATCTCTTCAAAACTTTTGAATGTTTCGTCATCCCTGTTTTTTTGTTTTTAGTGATTTTTTGTCAAATTTTTTACTTATTTTTTACTTTTTGGATGTATGTAACGTACCTCTATTTAAAAAGTTAAAGAGTTTGTCAAAATGTTAAAAAAATTTATTAAAGATGAAAAAATACACAAATCTATAGAACTATTTTTATCTCAAAAATAAATGTCAAAATTACAAACCAAAACACAATGATTGTATTTCTAACAAAGCTAAGAATAATTGTTTGTCCAATTCGAGACCCAAACTCTCGATTGGCAAGGAATTAATTAACCAAAGACACCCAATGAGACAAAACACACACCTAAATGGCCGAAGCCTAAACACCTAATCGGTCAAGCCCTAACCCTAATTTTGAACGGCAGAGCATTTCCATCGCTGCCCCATGGACGCCAACCACAGCAACCGCCTCCATGCCGACCATGCCAACAACTTTCTCTCATTTTCATTTGCTAGCATAATTTTCTTCTAATCAAACGGAACCGTATAGAATGAAGCAATCAATGTCTACATCTTGACGTTGCTATCAAAATATCAGCATATATTATTTGGAATATTCATTGAGTTAGACGTTCGTGCACTTGTTTAGGGTTTGTGTTTTTGAAAAAGTAAGTCTAGATGATGAGACAGAGGATCATGGATAGATATTCTTAACGTTGAATTGGTCTCAAAGGTCAAAATTGGAATCTTAATATGTGTATATATATGCACATATCGTCAAGCCAACGAAAGCTCGGCTTGTGGGTGGGCAGCAATATTTTTTCAATCCGTTCTGAGATCCTTTTACAAAAGCAAACTATGCTTACACTGTTTTTTTTTTTTTTTTAATCAGTCAATTCATTTCATAATACCCGAAGATAAAAGTCCAAAGGCTACAACGATTTCATCAAAGAAAGTACAGGAAAGAATCAAAACTACTAAAACCTGGACACGAAGCACATCCACTTGGAGGCTCCTAAGCACATTTTGCCGAAGGCAGACCATATGTACATAAATGCAGGGCAATGAACCCATCTCCGATTTTAGAAAATCGGAGAAAATCTGTTACACATGAGAAAATATTTTTAACGAAGGGTTCTGTGAACAGTTGTTTACAGAGGTGAATCGTGACATTCCAAGAGTATTTTGGATGATAAAGATGTTAATGAAACTTTTCCCGGGAAGAGAGTAATCTTCCCCGGTTTAATTCTTCCACGGAAAAGTTGAAAAGTTTCATTTAAATTCAGACTGTCCAAAGCCAAAACGGACGGCCAAAATCTTGCGTCTCTGTGAACAATGTGTTTACAATAGCTCCGTGAATCAGTCTACCTCGCTACATGCACATATTTTTTTTAATCGGCAAAAGTAACATTTTATCTTGTTACACATATTCATTGTAATTACTAGCTAGCGTTACTTATTCTTGTTCTATGCACATGAAAAGCAAATATTATCTCTTATTGTGAATTGAAAATTTTGATGCGTGAATAAAAATAACTCAAATTAATTACGAATTATGAAAGATATAAACAAACCAAATAAGGGCTGATGTTAGTCAAGTCAAAAGAGAGATTTCTTCGCACATGTTCGGGCTTAATTATGTTAGTTCTAGCTCGGAGGAAACTTAATTAGGAAGGTCAGATGAAAATATCGTAGGATCTTTGAAATTGTATAGTTTTCATGATTCCTGATTATTTCTGTGTTTTTTTTCTCAGTCAAGCGGCTTGTGCTTGACGGATTGTTTGGACGTATGCGCTTTAGATCTTGTATTTGTCCTTTTTCCAATAAAATCTCAAATTTTTTTGATCGGCAAAATATTTTTGATTAAACTCGAAGATGGTACATCGAGTAAAAGGGAAGAGAGAACCAAAAAGTTCAATCCAATCCTACAAAGATAAACAAAGACAAGGTAAATAAAAAAAATCCAAATAAGAAAACTCAACTCAAAAAAGAAAACTCAACTCCCCACACGAAAAGAAACCAAATAAAAAACCAAAATTTTATTTTCCATTTATCTTCTATGCGTAGAAAACCAAAATTCAGCATGTCCAAGGCATTTACACAAAATTGCACACTACTAGCTGCTTACAATACTTATGTTCTCTCCTTCCACTTCATGACTTCAACTCTAGCTTAAGGAATTTGATACGTACATATACACAGATACGCAAAATGTAGGTAGCCGTTTAGCTGCGTGCTTTGTTTTGGGCGTCTTTTTTTTAACTTTGGACTTTGTTGTTTTGGTTGGATGAAAACTTGTTGGGACAAAGCCCAGAACACCATATGGGTCTCAAATGTCCATATTTAAACAGGTGGTTTGCCGTTGTGCTCTTAGTCCCTTTAATTTCTTTTCTTTTTATATAATAATAAAAAAATGTCAAGGAAAAAAAATGTAGACAGCTATTGGAGAACCAACAAAAGATGGGGTTTTTTTTTTTAACAAAAAAAGATTGGTAGTTAAAATCAACAAATATAAGCCCATCTCTTACTAGCCTAATAATTTGTGACAGTACGTGGGCCTTTTCATATGGCCCAAAAGATCAAGATCAAGCTCAAGTTATATATTATCAGTCCCAAGTGGTATTGGCTTAGGTATACATTGCACTAATGTTGTGCCCGTTCGATATACAGAATAAAATATAATAATTACATTGGTAGTTTTTGGGCTCCATGTAACAAATTGGCGCAACATTAGTTGATAAAAAATATAATTCAATTTTTTATTAGATCCTGTGTTCAATGCACGCTAGTGCTATTACCATTCTACCCATGAAAAGACATATATATCTACTGTTATGAATTAAAATTTTTAAGTGAATAAAAGAAATTCAATTTAATTTACAATTGTAAAAAATGAAAAATAAACAAAGCAAATAAACAAAGATTACAAAGTATTACACACACTCACTCTGTATCTCTCTCTCCACATATATAAATTTTAGGAAAATAGAATTGGGGATTTGGAGGCTTAGGAGAGACAAATACATTTGTATAGTGTACATATTGAATTTTTTTTTTTTGATCCGTACGTATTGGTTGATTGATATTGGTCAATTGATACCACATGGAAGTGGTCTGTCACCATCAAGATCTCCCTCAATTTTTTTTTATAAAATTAAATGTGCAACGTCCTCCCTATTGGGCTCCATTTTTTTCCGGTCAAACTGAAATTCACTCCCTATTGGCCATGGTATAATATTTAATTGTGTACGATATTTTGTTCTGACACAATAGATCCAAGAGGTGACGCGTACAAATTGGCAATGTGTGGCTCTCACAACGAATAGTCCAAAGTCGTGCGTTGGTACCATTTGTTAAGGATCCACCCATTGCCGGCCTAATAATTTGTGGAAAAGGCATGGACGTATTAATTAAGTCTACGACGTGAGCGAGAATTACTAATTGAATAGTATACTATGATAAGTAATTAATTCAAGGGTAAATTAAATAGGAGTCTTTTCCTATTTAAATACTTAAGTCCTCATTTTATTGGGTTTAAAAACTTATTTTTCCATCCTCAAATTCAAATAAATCTTAAACTACCATTTCTCTCTCCTAATCTTTATAATCTTTCACTCTCCTTATCTTTCCTAATTTATCTCATTCTCTCTATATATTTTTCTCTCATTATCTTCTCTCTCTAATTTTCTCTCACCTAAAATCTAAAAAAAGGTCAGATGCTGGAGCGTAGCGAAACCACGTATATTTCTGTATTGATTCTTTACTGTTTATACTCGTAAATCGTGTGCGTGTATATGACGATCCTAATAGATTGGCAACTCTGGGTGGGAAAAATTTGTGCTCAAGATATTTAGAATGTTGTTTACCATGACTTCGGACATGGGATGAAAATTTGATGGGCCATTAAATGGAAAACCATTCCCTTTGTTCTAGTTTGGCCGAAGAATTGGTCAAACTTGGTCCAGCACTAAGTCACACAATTTGAGTGTGTGGACGGGAGCGCAAGCGTGAAAGCGTATTTGATACACATCTTAACCTAATAAAATTTTCTAGAGCAATAATTGAAAACGCGAACGCATTATATTTGGAAGGATTATGTGACTAAAATCCAACGTCGACACTCATAGTAGGTGTACTTAAGGCCCATCTGGTCATCAATGGAGGGGTGAAAAGCCGAGGCCCAATTGATTTTGTTGAAGACCTTTCCCTTGTACGAGAGGACCAGGCCTATTTCTAAATGCCTACCAAAAAATCTTTTTTAACGAAATGCCGCAAAAATAAAGCTGATAAATGCATCCCATTTCTTCTGGTCGATTAAAAATTGGAGGGGTATATGCTAGAACCCTACTCTGAAGTCGGGACTCTTCAGGGCATGATTTCCCGCCACTATATATTAAAGCAAATTATCTGTCGAACACGCATTCAATGGTATCTTGTCATATTTCAACCTGGCCTAATATGTGCCAACGAAATATTCATACGACATTGAAAAAAACTTCTCTTTTTGAAAATTTGAGCGGTTTCTTGATCGTTCTGATCTTGTCGTGCTCATGTTTGTGCTTACTAGGGAGCAAACAGTTCCAATTTATAGGCACAATTTACTAACAGTTCCTTGGTTTTGGGAAGTTAACTGAACAACTTCCCTTTGTGTCCGATTTTCTCCCTTTGTTCGCTTGCACGGGCAAGGCTTGTTTGTTTCTCTAATTCGGAGCATTGATTGTTGAGATAAATGGTCCAAATGGGCATAGCACCTCCCACGGGTCCAAGAGGCAACCAATTACATAAGAACGCTTTACAATGCAACTGAATGGAACTGCTATCCGATCTAATTAGGTATACCAGAAACATGTCCTTTTGCCAATTAATTAGCTCCAGAAACTACACATTGTAACTATACACAATTGCATATTTTCTAAAATCATAGGATTTCAATTTGAATAAATGTACACGAAAGATGTCGGTGCCGTTCTAACCCTTCACAGTTATTGTTCATTCAAGATCAAAACAAGACGATCGAATATATCTTGGGGGTTCGAGATGGGTAACCATACGAAAAATAGTCCCTTTTTACATGGTAAAATCAAAGAACTATCTACAACATCATTTAAGAAAATTCGACTGTTGCAGTTACATCTTCTCAATCTTTTCAATGAAGCTGAGCATTGTCTTCTGGCCTTTCTCATCTGTTAAAATGCAAAACCCAGAAACGCAAGTAAGTTAATTTCCTTCGAGCAAGTTCATCTACGCGACTTTTGGCAGTAACCAAACAGTAAAGCTAGCTTCCTTCAAAATTCGAGACAAATTTCGGAGATTACTACATATTGATATGTTAGATATCTGAAATTTCTTCAAAGTCTCGACATATATGGAAAACATTTAAGCCATGTTCCGCTAACTAAAATAAGTACCCATTTAACTTCTTTTTAGATTAAAAATGATATATTGTGAAAGAATGACTTGTCTCGTAAAATGGGATATATATATATATATATAAATAGTTAAAACATAAGAATTTTAGCGGAACGGGACCTTAGACTACGTAATACTAACCAAGTTTGGCTACTATGTGCCCTCTGGGATGATTAATCACAACTGGATCCACAAACGAGTCCAACAACTCAATCCCTGACTCTTTCAAGTAATCTGTTTCGCCTGTAAATTAAACATAAGATACAGAAATTCGCAAGTACCAATTGAGTCCTCAATTTGGTTCAAGTTAGTTCAACACCAAAATTAGCATCAGAAGAAGGAAGCTACCTATAATGTGCAGGGAAGGGCACTGGACAGGAGATGAAAAGGCATTGGCGGCCAGTTTGGGACAGGCAAACTTGGATACGGATCCGCCAAACTTGCCTCCTGACATTAAGATTACGTACTTGATCTTCGGAACCTTTGTGAGTGCCAGACCCTGTGATTGAAGTCCTGGCAATGTTGCAGATATAACGGCTCCCTACAGTTTCATTGTGAGCAAATTAAAATCGGCGAACTCAGAGAAGTAAGCAAAAGAAGAGTCCTTTTGACGACTAAATATGATTAGACAACTTCTCGTGTGGCCGTTTGTGGTCTTTCATTTCAACCAACACAAACACACAATTGTGAGCTTTTCTAGCATTCTGTTTCACCGCTCCTCTGACCGCTCTCAATCTCACCATTCGAATTGTAAGGTCCGGATTTTAAAATAACTTTTACACAAAAGAGTTTGACTCTACCTGAGGAAGTGTCAGGAAGAGTTATTTTAAAATTAGGACGTTGATTGCCGAGACGGACTGTGAGATTGAGTGTTGCAACAAGGGGAACGGTGAAATAGAGCGGTGGGCGTAGAACCACCGAACGATAAGGACTCATATTGCAGAAATGTCACTATCAGGTTGAACTTTCATTATGATAGGACATGGTGACATACAGAAAACATTGATAAGCAAAAACTTGTAGGATTCAGAAACTCCGGTAAAATGAAAAGGAACAGGGCTTCTCTCTAGTTTTGGATATAACTGTATTGGTCCATTTTCATGATATCAATCGTTCATCTCGTAGAGATCATCAAGAAGATTAGTCCAACCAAAACTCATGTTCGGTGTTTGATTAAAACATGATTTCGCATAAATTTTATATTGAGAAAGAAAAGACAAAGTGAGACTATCAGATCAGAACCCATTCATATGAAATGAAAATGAATCGATCACTTGCTGAGGGATTACTAATTGTCTTGTATGGCTGAGTTTCTCGATGAGCTCGAAAATATCAACGGTATCTGATCATCTTAATGGGTCTCCGATGGGACCCGAAAAATCAAAATCGATATCGGACCGTCTAGTTACCTCCAAATTTGGAAAGGATTCTCTCCTCCTAAAAACCATAGATAGATGGAATTGGCCACTTTTAGCAAAATCTTGTCCATCCATGTAATTCCTGTGGTTTCTTTTGCCTCTCAGAGTTTCTTAATGTAAGGTCACGTTTTTATTTGGCAAATCCCATGACAAAAATACATTGATTTGTATCGCTTATTATTGAGTTGTAGTATTTATTTTCCTTTTTAGAGTGTCTTTTTAGGAAGTGGATGGAAATCAAATATTGTGTAAATTGAGAGGTAGAGTTTGCTAAGGAAATTAGAGTGGAAGAAGGATTTTGTGCACATGGCAGCTGAATAAGGAAAGGGAATTAAAGATTCAAGGGTGAGATTATTAAGGTAATTTGTATGAGAAGAAATCAACTTTCAAGAGGATTTCGTGCATGTGTTTGAAAGGAAAAAGGAAATGATGAAATCACGTGTGCGCCAATTGGAAGTGTTTTTCTGTCACAGTGTTTGAGCAACTCAAAGACAGGTTATATACAGTGCTCGAGCAACCTTCCAGTTTTCCAACATCTACTTATATGCGCATCTTTTGGAATTTCGAGACTACCGAATATATGAGTGCAGCCCCTCTCTTGCTCCAAAACAGAGAAATATTTAAGGGAGATTTTTAGTTTGTCTCCTGGAAAAAGATATGATCATTTGATCATCAAATTTCCGGATTAATTCCAAGAGCCCTCTCCATACTTTTTGATTGCTATTCAAAGTGTTCTTCCGGTGGATTTCTGGTAGATTCCGTAGGTTATTGGAAGGCTTGAGCGATTCAAGGCAGCGGCGGTCAAGCACTGGGTGCGGTGAATGAGTGATTCGGCAATCAACCTTGGTCAACCGAGAGCGATTCTAGGTTGTAAGTATAGGTTTGTTTGTAACCGTACAATGAGTTATAGTGCATGATTTCCTTCCCGTGGTTTTTACCCGTTTAAGGGGTTTTCCACGTATATCTTTTGTTCGGTACTGTTCATTGTTTATTGCTTTTCAATTCCTTTTATTTTGCTTGATTAAGTTTTTAGATAGCGAAAAAGGCATTTTCACTTAAAAATAGTTTTCCCAAGACAAGGCAAGAATCTACTTACAAAAAATCATTCCCCCAAGAAAGTATATCAAATATCAACAACCCACCTGGGAAAAACCCATCAGACCATCAAAAGGTCCATGCTTGATCATATAATCTTCAATGTAAGCAACACAGTTATCGAAATTGAAAACCTCCTGATAATCCTATTACACAATTCACACAAAATTAAGTTAAAAACGCATTCTTTGGACCAATATGGGCATCTAAAATCACCCCAACATCAAAAGCTCAAATACATACAGAGTAAATATATCGAAAATAAGAGGGTATCTGGGAGTCGAGGTAGGATCTTCTATGCCAAAAACTCATATGCTATTTCAACTGTCAGAAAATCAGTCGGCATATAGGTACATGGGTTTTTTGGGACAGAGATCGGAGCCCTTGGGAGGCACGATTGTCATTTTGCATTGTGGGTAATTGGATTTTGTTTATTTGGCCTCATATTATGGAATGCATCATTGGAAATGAATGCAAAATCTAAAAACCACATAGTGGAGCTTTTTGAATACTTATATACTAGGCCCCGTTTCTACTAACAAAAAATACTAAAACCTTAAAGCATTTTACCATCTCGTTTCTGCTAACAAAATAGTTGTCAAAAAAAAACTATTTTTGCTACAGTAACTCTACTCGTAAACCTGTCAGCAACTATTCAAAATAACTTGACATTTCTCAACAACTTATTCGCTACCGAAAACACCGAACAACTTCTCAACCACAAATAAAAATCTAAAATTTTTTCGCTACCGGAAACACCTCCTAATTTATCTGTGATTTAGAATTCAGAATTATGAAATTGTATAAATGGCTCTCAAACACCCAAGAGTTTTTTTTTTTCGTACCTGGCTATACTGGAACCACTCGTAAAAAGGAGGATCGTAGAAGTCTTCAATATCGGATTTGCCTTGGGCCAAGTAAGGGCCATTGGGGAAGACGAGGTCTAATTTCCCGAGCAATGCCTCGGGCCACCGTTTGATCAGCTGCGTCTGGAGCACTCCGGCGCTCATTCTCAGCCCATGGAGGCAGAGGAATCGTGGTTTCTTGTGGATTCGACTTCCGGTCTCACTTTTTTCGATTTTTCTAAACTCCTGGTAAAAGAGAATTAAGAAGTAGTTATGCTCACCGTTGATTATAGAAATGACACTAACACTCGTGTGTGCAAGTTACATGAGTAGGAGGTCAAGTAGGTGGCAGAATCCTCTATTCCGAAAATCTTTGTGCTAAGGGATTTTTTAGCCGTTAGATTGTATGATTTCAGGACAGAAGATATCGGACTGCCATAAGTAGGTGTATCCAAGTAGCTCAAATAGTTGTCCAATAACTAAATTTAGTGGATATCACATTTTCTCAATTAAGTACATCCTTTATTATAGAAAAACTTTTTATCTGGCTCTCTCTCTCTCTCTCTCAACAATGTTTTAAAAAAAAAATTAAAAACCGTTTTTGAAAAAGGAAGTTTTTAGACAAAACTGTATTACACAAAAAAAGTTAAAACCTTTTTAAATTAATTTTTAAAAATGGTTCTTTATTTAAAAAAATTCAAAAATAATTTATTTTACAACTTTCTTTTTTGAAAATTATTATAAAACCATTTTTTCCTAATAACTAGTTTTTATTAGTTTGAAAACTATTTTTAAAAAATTTGTTTACTAAGTTCGCATAGAGTGTTTAGTTTTTTTTTTAGTTTGAATAGGTGATGTGATGAGTTTTGGGTATCCAATATGATTATTTGATTATAAACCTCTACATTACTAATCTTAGCAATTTCTTAAATGATTAATCAAAAGGTGATGTGACAATTTTTGATTATCTAATTCTAATTAGGCCATTGTGGATGCTCATAGTCGGTACTGGGTTGTAACATTTGATAAAAAGACAACTCTTTTCATCTTAAATGCATTTCGAGTTTCTAGTAAATTGGTGAATACTATAGTTCAAAAATTTTTTTTTCCTTCATTTCTTTTACGTATAGTCGAGAAAGCAAAAAAAACAAAAAAAAACCAAAGAAAAGCTAAGACCGAACACCGAAAAGAACAGGACTTTTACCTGATCTCAAAGTACAGCCCCTAGATTTTATTTTTTTAAGGGCGATGAAAATTTTCATTAATCATAAAATAACAAAATATGAAATTTATAAAGAAGAAAAAGAAATGCATTTGAGAGAGGTTCGAAGAGTATGCCGACGACTTTCCTACTATTAATCTAACTCCAAGCCGCTCGATTTTTTCTAATAAAACATTATAACAAAACATTTTTGACAAGATGCCAACAAAAAATCGAAGACATAAATGCTGATAAAATATCCTCGAATTCCCATGTCTAGAATGTGTACAGATAGTTAAAGAATTATTAATCACCAACTCACCTAAAAGTTTAAGTTGTTAGACACATGAAAATTTTAGTCATTAAGTTGCTTTTTTATTCACAACATGGGCCCTCATGTGTAGTCAAGCTCTTCTACATAAGCGCGCTAGACACATGAAAATTTTAGTCATTAGGTAGACAGTGATGCTCTAACATAAGATATATTGTTTGCTCCAGGGGCGGCTCTACATGGAGTCCAGATGGAACCCTTTGGACTTGAAAAATGTACTACAATTTCATATTTTTTTATATATAATTTGATTTTTCTTTCATACTTTTTCATATTGTTGGCATTGAATTGTTCATGAGTAATCAAATTAAAAAAAAATATCACTTAAATTTGTAAGTATGTAAATAATATGACTCAATAAAACAAAATAAATTAAGCACAATTCATTTTCAATCATAATAAAAAATTTTATTTTATGTAAACCTTTGTATCCAAAAAAAATTCTTTATATTTTTGTTACCGTTGAACTAAAATTCTGGAGTAGCTGCTGGTTTGCTTTACTAGCATATTAGATTGTTAACCATCAACCCATCTAAACGCTTAAGCTATTAGAGGGAAGGACAACTTTATTAGCATTGAGACACCTCTTGATCTAGGATAATGAAGCTCAACTTCACCAACTCGACATTGTAGCCGAAGACAGACCTCTTGATCCAGAGGAAAAGGCGTTGAGATGCAAAACCAAAGCAGAGTATTGGAGGCTGTATAAACTCTCCGAATCATTTTGGAGACAGAAATCACGGGTCAAGTGGCTAAAATTGGGGGACAAGAATACAAGGTATTTTCAGATCATGGCTAATAACAGATTTAAAAGAATTAAACATGGTTGGCTCAATTAGAGTTGATGGGAATGTGTTAGAGGACCCCTCGGAAATAAAGGATGCGGCTGTAATGCATTTCCGAAATAATTTCACAGAGGAAAGGAAGTTTAGACCCGTGTTAGGGGGAGAGTTTCAGAGACACCTACCCGGAGATGTAACGATGCAATTGGAAAGACAGTTTGAGGAAGGGGAGATCGTGGCTGCTCTAAAAGGGTGTAACAGTTTAAAGGCTCCGGGTCCGGATAGATTCAACTTCTCGTTCATCAAGAAAGGGTGGGCATTCATGAAGGATCTTATAATCCAATTCTTCTCAGAATTTCATCTGAATGGAAAGCTCACGAAAGGTATATATTAACTCGACTTTTGTTGCTTTGATCCCTAAAATTGATTGCCCGACTACCTTTAAGGATTTTAGGCCTATAAGTATGGTGGGGAGCATTTACAAAATCTTGTCTAAAGTGTTAGCCAATAGGATTAAAAATCAACTCCCTCTCATCATTGGCGAAACTCAAGCTGCGTTTGTTGGGGGAAAACAAATTTTGGATGGAGTTCTAATTGCTAATGAAGTTATTCATAGTTGGAAGCATTCTGCTCACGATGGGTTAATTCTTAAATTGGATTTTGAAAAAGCTTATGAATGCGTTAATTGGGGCTTTTTGCTGGATATGCTCAAGAAGGTAGGTTTTGGGGAAAGATGGTGCGGGTGGGTCAGGGAATGTTGTTCCACAGTTTTGATGTCTGTCTTGATCAACAGGTCAGCCACGCAAGAGTTCCGAACACAAAAAGGGTTGAGACAGGGGGACCCTTTATCCCCCTTCTTGTTTAATGTAGTGGAAGCACTTAACATTTTGTTGGAAAGAGCTCGGGCGAAAAACATCATTAAAGGCGTGAAGTTGGGGACCAATGGGGTGACTATCTCTCACCATCAGTTTGCCGATGATACAATCATTTTTTGCAATAATGATTTGGAGGAAATGAGGAATATTAAGAGAATTCTTAGGTGTTTTCAGCTGATGTCTGGCCTAAAGATCAATTATTCTAAGAGTTCTCTTTGTGGTGTAAATGTTCAACAAGAGGATATTGAAGTACTTGCACAGGTCATGGGGTGTCGAGTGGAGTCTCTGCCCATTAAATATCTTGGGCTTCCACTTGGGGCTAATCCGTGGAGGACCAAAACGTGGGAGCCTGTTATTGAACGGATTCAAAAGAGGCTTAGTAGTTGGCGGACGAAGACCATATCTACCGGGGGTAGGCTCACGCTTATCAACCATAACTCTAGCACTTTGCCAATTTACTACATGTCTCTATTCAAGATGCCAGTGGCAGTTGCAAAGTTGTTGGAAAAATAACAAAGACAATTTTTTTGGGGGGATACTCCGGACAAGAAGAAAATGCACATGGTTAGTTGGGAGAGGATCACTATGAAGAAGGAAAGTGGGGGCTTAGGAATTAAAAGATTGTTACAACAAAATTTGGCCTTACTTGCTAAATGGTGGTGGAGATATAGCATTGATAAAAACTCTCTGTGGGTCAAGGTTATTACAGGGAAATATAATCTGGACCGGAGGAGCTGGCTCCCATATTCTCCAGGCTCTGGCTTGATCTCTAATGTATGGAAGGGTATTTGCTCAATTGGGGCTAATGATTCAATCCTTGGATTTTCGATTCAGGAGGGTGATAGGCGCGCGGAATTCATGAATTTAAGCGCCTAAGTAGGGAAATTAGCGCGTTAGACGTGCAATTAATTCTCATTTTCCATTTAATGAGTGCACGTGGTTGGATTTTGTGTTTGTGCTTAATGTGCAGGAAATTGAGTTGTTTTGGCGCTAATGAGAGGTATCCGGAAAGGCCGTGATGAAGCTTGAGAGCGAGAAGGGCAGTGGAGACTAAGTGTTGGACACAAATTCGTGAGAAGGTGAACAGAGCTTTAGTGAGCGCTACAGAAGATTTGGTGTAGCGCTACCTAAGGCATTAATGGTCAACGGCGGCTAGAGGCGAGTCAACTCGGTCAACACACCCGAAGGAGCTCTTGTGCGCTACACCAAAAATGGTGTAGCGCTACCGGTGGTTTAGCAGGGCTTAAAAACGGCGCCGTTTTGGTCGTCCGGCGTCCGATTTCGATTTGGTTTAGGATTTTTAATTGTAATTAAGAGGGGTTAGTATAAATACCCCGTTTTAACTCAAAATTAGGTTACGTACGTTTCTACTTAGGTTTTTAGCAGCTTTCCATAACAACGTTTTGTTTTATTTTGCATCGCTCTTAACTTTTTGGCTGTAGTTCTTCTAGTTCTAGTACGAGATTCAAGTTTTCTTCAGTTCTGTTCCGGATTTCCAGCATCGGATTGGTGTTTTTGCTTCATTAATCAATAGTTTCTTCAGTTTAATTGCGGTATCCGTTCTTCTTGCTATTTCGATTATTTAAATATGTTTAGATTTAGGTTTTCTCTTATTTTTGTTATTGCGTTCGTTATAATCATGTGTGAGTAGTCGCATAGGGTGCGGCCGCGGGATGGAAGCGTCACGTGGCTAGTCCAATCATTGTTTTACCTCGTGGCTGAATAAATTCAATTTTGAGCAGTTTTAGGAAACGAAATCTTTCTAACGAACGAACCCAGGCATTGCCAGATTTCGAATGCGCATGGAAATTGGTGACAGGTGGTGCGCATTCGTTAGGGAATATTTTCCAATTCTAAAATCAGTAAATCGAATCATTGTGGCCCGAGTAAACATTGGTTAGGCTAGTTGCAGACGCTGGGTTCCCACGGCTGCGCTCTCCTTTTTAATTCATTAGAGGTCAATTTCTTCAGTAATTAGTTAATCAAACCAGTCAAACAAAGGGTGGCTACCTAAGAGCCAATTAAAACTAGAATTCAACACTTTTGAGTCAGCACCGTCCGTCCGTCTCTGTGGTTCGACTCCGGTACTTCCGGAATTATTGTGCTACACTGGTCGAGAGTCCTACGCTTGGGACGCGTTTTAGTTTAATTTTATTAACACCTGGTCGGTCAAGCATTTTTAGCGCCGTTGCCGGGGACGGCGACGTGTGTTCTAGAGTGTGAGTTTTTGTGTCTTTTGTCTTTTAGTTGAGTCACCATAGGTAGAGAGAGGAAGGTGTCCTTTAAACAGGACCCTCTTTATTATCGCGACCCGACACATCGTTTAGTTCGAAAAGAACTGGAGTCAAGTCAGCCTGTGTTTTCAAGTTCTTCATCTTCTAGCTTAGAGTCAGACTCAGCTGAGTACCAGTCAGAGTCTATTCCCATTAGTGGTCTTTATATAGATTTACCTTTTGAGTCAGTTAGTGTCATCAATCCACTTTTCCAGTCAGTTTTAGAGTCAGAATCAGAATCAGTCGAGATGGGAGATAGGCAAGTAGCTATTCAGCCATCCTTGAGGCAGCACATGCATCCCGAGAGGACCACTCCTCTCGGACCCATTGTGTTCCCTCAAGAGACACAAGAGGCACGAAATGCCTTTACAATAAAACCTGGTGTCCTTAATAGTCTCCCTAGTTTCCACGGGAGAGAGTGCGATGATCCGTACGAGCATGTGCGGACATTCGAGGGGTTGGTGCGCAATCTTGCGTCTAATACCCAATATGAAAATGCGTGCCTCAAGCTGTTTGAGGCAACATTGAGGGATGGCGCGCTTCTGTGGTTCCGAATGCAAAAGTCTCAGTCCTTCACCACTTGGGCACAAGTGCGTGACGCCTTTTATAGGAAGTATTTTTCTGAGGCTACGACTAAGAGTTTCAGGCGTCAAATCCAAGGATTTAGGCAAGAGAGGGATGAGCCATTTCTCAAGGCATGGGAGCGTTTCAAGGAATTGCTCCTAAGGTTGCCACATCATGGCTTTGAGAGAATTCAGTTAATTGGTTTCTTTCATCTTGGTCTCAACGCTGAGTCAGTCCAGCACATAGAGTATTCTTGTAAAGGGGACGATTTCCTGTCCAAAATAGCAGACCAGGCTTGGGATTTCTTAGATGACCTAGCTGATAGGCAGAGGGCTTTAGAACCATCCGATTTTGAGCGATCCGGACCTTCTGGGTCCAATGTTGTCCCGGTTACCATTCGTGACCAGCGACTTCAGGCTCAGGTTGAGAAAATGGCTCAGAGATTAGAGGAGTTAGAGGTGAGGCAGACTCGTCCAGTTAATGAGGTGTCAATTGAGGAAGTATGCGTGTGGTGTGAATGTAAAGGGCACACCGCGACCGTTTGTCCTGGGTTTATCGCCGCCAAAGGGGTGAGTCAATTCAATCAAGAGGAAGTTAATGCAGTTAGGACCTGGGATCCTTATTCTAACACGTATAATTCGGGATGGAGGGATCACCCCAATTTTAGGTGGTCAGACTCCAGACCCGCGGGTGGAGGCCAAGCTCAACCACTTGCGCTACCTCCGCCGCAGCAGTTTCAACAGGCCCAATCGTCCAGGCCTCCTTAAGGCCAGGTCATTCCATTTCACTACCAACCACAACTTGGTAGGGGGGCAGGTCCATCCACTCGTGGTCCTCCCCCAGGTTATTCACAGATGACCGCGCGTGATCATAAGTTAGATGATACTGTCAATTCCCTGATGCAGTCACAGATGACATTTCAGACGGAAACGAGACAGCAAATTGGGGCCCTTACAACCCAAATGTCACAACTCACTGCGGTTATCGGCCAACTGCAGCAGGAGAAAGGTAGGTTTCCGGCCCAGGGTAGTACAGCGGGGGCCCATTATTTGGAAAATTCTTCAGGTTCTAATATTCATAACCCAAATCAGGAGGAGGCTAAGTCGGTCACCATTCTCAGGAGTGGGAAGGAGATCGATAAGTCCATCCAGCCAAAGCAGAAACCAGCTCCACCCCCGGAGCCGGTTGATGCACCAAAAGTAACTCCTGATGTTGATGATGTCCCTAGGAAAGAGGTAGAGGATGATGAGGAGTCACCTGAGGTGGTGGTGCCTGCAGCTGCAGCCCCCACGACTCCAACAACACCAGCAGTGCCAGTAGCTCCATATCCCCAAAGGCTAGCGGTGAAACCTAAGCAGAACATGAACCACAAGATGGTAGAACTTTTCAAGAAGGTGCAATTCCCTATCTCTTTGATGGAGGCAATTGAGTCTTTTCCCCAGTGTGCGAAGGTATTGAAAAACCTTTGCACGAAAAAGCACAAGAATCCAAACAATATAGTTCTGACTGAGCAGGTGAGCTCCATTCTTCAAACTGAGATTCCTGCAAAGTGCAAGGATCCTGGGTGTCCTACCATTACCATAGATATCGCAGGCCAGACATTCGATAAGGCATTGCTGGACTTAGGAGCGAGTGTTAATTTGCTCCCCTATTCAGTATACCTGAGGCTAGGTCTAGGCGATCTGAGAGCTACTCCGGTCACGCTACAGTTGGCAGACAGGAGTGTGAGAGTACCTAAGGGATTTGTAGAGGATGTGATGGTTCAAGTAGGTGAGTTCCGATTTCCTGCGGATTTCATTGTTCTGGACACTTGCCAGAATCCTGAGATTTTAGAGAAGACCCCCATCATTCTAGGTCGACCTTTCCTAGCCACCTCCAATGCCATCATGAATTGCAAAACTGGCAGAGTTCAGTTATCTGTTGGCAAGGAGATGATGGAGGTGGATGTCTATAATGTTAACACTCTTGAGGAGGATGATGAGGAGGTAGAAGAGGTGAGTTTGATCAATGCGCTCGTTCAGGAGCATATAGATACAGTGTTGTATAAGGATCCTCTGGAGATTGCTCTTACCGCCGAGGAGGCATCATTTTTAGATTCTCCAGAGGTAGGAGGTTTGTTAGAGATATTAAATGTCAAAGATTCAGTGGAGGAAGTATGTGGGGTCTCTTATGACCCAATGTTCGAGCCTCTGGGCGACCCTCCGCCCAAGGTTCTTCCGTCATCGTTTCAGCCGCCTAAACCAGAGTTAAAGCCTCTGCCGGACACTCTCAAGTACGCCTTTTTGAAGGGCAATAATACTTATCCGGTTGTGATCTCCTCATCCCTTGAGGAGAATCAAGAGAGGAAGCTGCTTGATTTGTTTAAAGAGCACATAGGCGTGTTTGGCTGGACTATAGCTGATTTGCATGGTATAAGCCCAACGGTGTGTACACACCGAATCGATCTTGAGGATAGTGTGAAGCCTTCTAGGCAGCCTCAGCGGCGCTTGAATCCCCACATGAAAGAGGTGGTTTGAGCTGAGGTTTTGAAGCTCTTAGATGCAGGTATCATTTACCCAATTGCCCATAGTGAGTGGGTAAGCCCAGTTCAGGTAGTGCCTAAGAAGGCTGGGGTGACAGTTGTTACCAATGAGCGAGGTGAGTCCGTACCAACCCGAGTTCCTACAGGATGGAGAGTATGCATAGACTACCAGAAGCTCAATGCGAGCACCCGGAAAGATCACTTCCCTCTCCCTTTCATTGACCAAATTTTGGAAAGGGTAGCTGGTCGGGCTTTTTATTGTTTCCTGGATGGGTATTCGGGATACAATCAGATAGAGGTTGCGTTAGAAGACCAGGAAAAGACCACTTTCACGTGTCCGTATGGTACTTATGCTTACCGTCGCATGCTCTTTGGGTTGTGCAATGCACCTGGTACTTTTTCCAGATGTATGATGGGGATTTTTAGTGACATGGTAGAAAGGATTGTGGAGGTGTTTATGGACGACTTTTCGGTCTTCGGGGACTCATTTGATGGGTGCCTCGAGAATTTAGGTAACGTGTTGAAGAGATGTGAGGAGAAGCACTTGGTACTGAATTGGGAAAAATGCCACTTCATGGTAACCCAAGGGATTGTGTTGGGACACATTGTGTCCTCCAAGGGTATCGAGGTGGACAAGGCTAAGATAGACTTAATTCGTAAACTCCCAACTCCTAAGTCTGTCAGGGATGTGCGTTCATTTCTTGGACACGCTGGTTTTTACCGGCGGTTCATTAAAGATTTCAGTGCTATCTCCCATCCATTGTGTCAGTTGTTAGCTAAGGACGCACCCTTTGAGTGGTCCGATAAGTGTGAGGAGGCATTTCAAAAGTTGAAGCGGAGTCTCACGACTCCGCCTATTGTGCAGTCTCCTGATTGGAGTCTTCCCTTCGAGTTAATGTGTGATGCATCTGACTATGCAGTCGGAGCTGTTTTAGGACAGAGGAGAGGGAAGGACCCATTTGTGATTTACTATGCGAGCAAGACGCTCAATGAAGCACAAATGAATTACACCACTACTGAGAAAGAGTTGTTAGCCGTGGTGTTTGCCTTAGATAAGTTTCGATCCTATTTTGTGGGTTCGCAGATCACGGTGTTCACCGATCATGCGGCCCTTAAGTACTTGATGACCAAGCAGGATGCGAAAGCTCGCCTTATTCGGTGGATTCTGTTGCTGCAAGAATTCCATCTCATTGTTAAGGATAAGAAAGGGGTAGAGAATGTAGTAGCTGATCATCTGTCCCGTCTGGAGTTCGAGGATCCCACCTCGAATCTTCCCATTAGAGATTCTTTCCCAGATGAGCAGTTATTCGCTGCTAATGAGTGCCCGTGGTATGCTGATATTGCCAACTATTTGGTAACTGGGCAGATTCCTTCCCATTGGTCTACCCAGCAGAAGTAGCGTTTCTTGAGGAGTGTCCGACAGTACATCTTCGACGACCCTTATTTGTTTAAGTACTGTGCGGACCAAATTGTGCGTAGATGTGTCCCTGAGTCTGATCAGCAGGGGGTCATAGAGTTTTGTCATGGGGAGGCGTGTGGGGGTCACTTCTCTGCGAAGAAGACCACCGCCAAGATTTTGCAGTGCGGGTTCTGGTGGCCCGATATGTTTAAGTATGTACATGCGTTTTGTAGGTCATGTGACCGTTGTCAAAGGCTTGGCAAACTGTCTTCACATCAGGAGATGCCCCTCCAGCCCATTCTTGTGTTAGAGGTGTTTGATTGCTGGGGCATCGATTTTATGGGTCCATTTCCTATGTCTCATGGTTTTGAGTACATTCTATTAGCAGTGGATTATGTGTCGAAGTGGGTGGAAGCAACTCCCACTAAGTCTTTAGAGTCTAAAGTCGTGCTAGAGTTTCTTAAGGCTAATATCTTGTCGAGGTTTGGCATGCCACGCGCCATTATCTCGGATCAGGGCACGCATTTCACGAGTCGGTCATTTGCGAAATTGATGGGGGAGTTTAAAGTTAGTCATAAGGTGTCAACTTCGTACCACCCCCAAACCAATGGGCAGGCTGAATTAGCGAATAGAGAGATTAAGAGGATTTTAGAGAAGACTGTAGGTGTGACTAGGAAAGATTGGTCTACCAGGTTGAACAATGCATTGTGGGCCTACGGCACAGCTTACAAGACCGTATTGGGTGCTTCACCCTATCGGCTCATTTACGGTATGGCCTGCCACCTACCAGTTGAGTTAGAGAAGAAGGCCTATTGGGCCATTAAGAAAGTAAATTCTAGTTTGAGTGAGGCGGGTGAGCATAGGAAATTGCAGTTGTGTGAACTCGAGGAGCTTAGGAATGACGCGTATGAGAATGCTAGCATTTATAAGGCTAAGGTCAAGGCGTATCATGATAGGAATATTCAGCGCAAAACCTTTAGTGTTGGTCAGCAAGTTTTGCTCTATAATTCGCGTCTCCATTTATTTCCAGGGAAGTTGAGGTCACGTTGGGACGGTCCCTATGTAGTGGTTCAGGTGTATCCCAATGGTTCAGTCGATGTCCGCGACTCTAAAGATGATCATGTGTTTAAAGTCAATGGGCAGCGTCTCAAACCCTATTTGGAATTTCTAGAAGTAGGTGAACCCGATGAGGAGTTGATTGATCCTGTCTATCAGGACGTTCCGGTTGAGTAGGCTTTTCAGCCATGTTTCGACGGGTAGCTCACGCGTACCCTGCTCTTCATTGAGTGTGGACCCGGCTCCTAGCAATAGGGGCACCCATCATTGACTTGGGTTTTATAGCTTCGCACGCCGCTATTAAAATAAGGATCGTGTGCCCAGCTCCGGTTCGAAGGGCAAAATTTGTAAATATTGTGCATATTCTGTTTATTCATGTTTCGTTTAGTTATGCATGTTAGTTTCGCTTCCACATGTTCGTTTGTTTGCAGGTTTCGTTTTGTTTAGTGTTACATGTTTTGCATAAAGTCTTGGAGATATTTCACATGAAAAGATTTCACCTATGTTAGTGAAAAAAAGGGCTTTCATTAGCTTTTCTTGGTAATAGTTTATCGGTAACGATCCATGCTCTCTGAATAGGCCCCTATCAGTGGCAACTTAGGTCTGTGGGTGAGGTTTGATATTGCCTATAGTACACGCTAGGTTGTATCTTGTCTTGCTTTGTTTTGATCGTAGGGGACGCTGGACTTGATTGTTTGGCGAGGTCGAGTGGTAAATTTTACTACGGGCGCTAGCATAACACATTTACAACGGTCTTGTATAGCCACCCGTTTCTCGCTCATGCGCTTGACACGGGAAGAAAAGTATGACACGTGAGACTGCGTAAATGTCTGGTGGTGTTCTTTTCTTTTCTTATTTTTATTATTATTATTTTTGTTTGTTTGTGGCCCGGATAACACGCGCCAGGCGGGACTAATGCCATTTGCATATTTTCGGTAGTTGTGGTTTCAGTCTTTTGGCAGGGTACGCGTGCTACCACACCAGCCTTGGTAGATTAGGCCTCACCGCTGGGGTGATGGAGGCATTCAGGAGCTCTAAGTCATGGGTGCCATTACGTGTGGCGGTTGTAAGCCCAAAGCCCCCAGCGCGGCCTTGTGTGACTAGCTGTGGTCCCATTATTTGGGTCCGAAGGAGCAAGCCCTGGAGCAGCTGTAATGACGATGAATGCAAAAGCGCCAAATTCCTCGAATATTGGCCGAGGTCATGGTGGTTGGCTGCCACCCCAGGTTCACTTTTTCCTTCTTTTTATTCTTATTTTTCTTGGTCTTCATGCTTTGGGGACCATGCGCATTTCAAGTTGGAGGAAGGGGTGTACTTTGTACACAATTACTTTTGTGTTGAGCGTTGTTAGTTGATTTAGGGGTCTGTTTTTTTTTTTTTTTTTTTTTATGGGGATACGATTGTTATGCCTGTTTGTCTGAGTTAGGTGAGCATGTTAGATTCTTGTCTCATTGTTTGCCTATTCAACTCATTTACATGCATATATCTGGCATCTCTATTTGACTACTTTCGCACCATAAGCAATGTTGAGTAGGTGTTCCCACTTAGTTCACAGTGTGTTCCTAAAAGCATTCCCATGTTTCCTTTCATCCATTTCTGCAATTGCACAAAAATAGTAGGCGTTTGTACCACTCATCGTAGTCTGAATATTTCGCATGCATGTTGTGAGAGTTGGAAATAGGTTTAGGGGATGAAACAAGGCATTCTTTGTGTAATTAAACCACTAGATGTGTCCCATTGAACCCATATTACACCAGTCCGTGTCAGTTTCTGTGTCGAACTTAGGAAACCGGTGTTTGGATGGTGTGTCAGTTTGGTGGTCCAGCTCTGTGCGCAATTTTGAGGTCGAATTTGTGGAATCGGAGGCCTCAGTGAATGCGGGAAACACTAATTTTGTTTTTAGGTGTCATGGATTTAGTAAACTTTTTAACCGAAACCACCCACCATTAAACCATAATTTTTTTCCACACCCACGAAAATCCTACCAATGAGAGAGTTTTAAAAAAAAAAAAAAACAGTAACTGCTCGGGTGCGCTACACCAAAAGTGGTGTAGCGCTACCCATACCTCTGTTAAAAAAAAAAAAACCGCCTAAAAGGCGCGTCTCTCTCTCTCTTTCCCACTTTTTCTTCTTCTTCTTATTCCTCCTGCGATTTTCTCTCTCTCCCAACTCCATTATCAACAAAACCCTAAACCTAAACCACTCATAACTTCCCCAAATCTTCACCATTTTTTACCAAACTTCATAAAAACACTCCTCTCACTCCCCTCTACCATAATACCCAAGCGAAATTTTCCCTAACCTTCCCAAACTTCCAGATCAGAAAACCCAAAAATTTCAACTTTCTATCCAAAAACCCAAACCTTTAACCCTTAAGTTCACCAAGTCATGGCACCCAAAAAGAAAAATATTGGCAAGGGGAAGGCAGTGGCTGGTTCCTCTGGCCCGCCGAAGGAAGTCCCAATGGGCCGGGCTAAGCGTAGGGATCGTGAGCAGATTGAGAGGGATAATCAGGCAGCGTGGGAGTCGTCCATAAAGGAACGGGGAGTAAAGAATGAGAGGCACATTATTGATGACGGTTTGTGGCCGGCGGACTTCACCCCTTTTCTCGCCATTCGGGACCAAAGTCTCAGGTATTGGTTTGAACCTAACCCTGGGTATAATAATGCGTTAGTTGAAGAATTTTATAAGAATATGGTTGTGCCGGAACCGGGTCACTTTTTGGCTCCGGGTGCCCGGATTACTTCGAAAATAGGTAATACCCCGGTCTTTATTGATGCGGCTGAGATAGCCACTGCATGGGATTATCCGAGGCCCACGGGACCCGTAAATTACCCTAGGCCGGATGAGACTTTTGATCAGGATCAGATGGCTGGATATATGTATGAGAACCGCAGGAATGCTAGGATTCCCCATTGGCCAGGTAGGTTCACGACAGCATATAGGTTTCTCAACCAAGTGGTTTGTTATAATTTGTATCCTAGGGGTCGGGAGGGCGCACCCCAGAAATCGGTTAGGAACTTGATGTTTGCGTTCATGACTGAGGAAACGGTCTGTGATTGGGCCCTATATGTTTTTGGGCAGATGTGTGATTTTAGGGATGCCCCGACTACATTGAGGATGCCTTTCCCGTATCTGGTTACCAAAATTCTCAGGAGCAGAAACGTTCCGGGGAGGCGATACTATAGCAATGATGAGTTACTGCCAAAGGAGTTGGACTCCTCGTTTATTCAGCGGAGTATGGCTCAGTTAAGAGGGATTGAAAGATCGTTGCTTTCTCCACCGCCGGCTAGCGCTAATACTAAGACTTGGTTGGAGAAGATATTTGGTTGTGTGACGGGCATTGCTAGGAGCCAGCGGAAGTTGAAGAGGGAGCAAAGGCAGTTGGCTAGGAATCAGATGGATTTACTTGATAGGCAGCGCCACCTGCAGGCGCAGATTTCTGGGCAGAATCCAGGGCCTTTCCAACCTAGACAGTGGCCGGCGTTGGAGGTGAGCGATGATTTCGCGGATCCACCTGAGGAGGAGGAGCAATCAGATGCTGGGGAAGAAGATTGAGCATAGAGCTGGGCTAGTGGTGGTGTTATTTTATGTGTCTTTGTCGAGTCCTGTCAGTTTATGTGTTATTTCATGTGGTTCGTGAGTCGGTGGTTAGAGTCTTGTCATTTCAGATATTGTGTAATAACTCGTACTATGTTATGTTTGTGACTAATGTTTTGTGTTGAGCACCAGTGTGGTGTAGGAGTCGAGGTGGCGGCCAGTCAGGGTAGACTATCCTTGCGCTTCTATAGGCCGTCACCCTTGCATGTTCTTTGTCTTTTTGCAACCACGGTCGTTATAAGCCTGTTAAAGTCCTTAGTTGACCCGATGCACGTTGTTCAACTCTCTTGCATGCATGTTTTATATTTAGCTATGGATGTGTGATATCTCAATTTCGTTGAGCTCTCATTGTTATAACTAGCGTTGTTTTGATTGGCACGTGGTGAATTTTTGTTCCGTCCCACGTTGATCGCCAAGCGCTCCGCATGGGATGTAGAGTGTTCCGGTGAGTGAGTGACTTTGTGATTTTGTGGCGGCATTTCACCTTTATAATTGCTTTGGTGTGAAGTTATTCGAATTTTAACTAGGGCATGCATGTGAATGAGTAAAGGTGGTAGTGAGAGGAAATTTCATGTTCACTTGATTTTTATACAAGTTGCATAACCCTTGTATCCCTTGTTGAGTTGAATTTTCTTGTTCTGTTATTCTTATTTCGTTCGTTGCTAGGGACTAGCAACGCTCAAGTTGGGGGATGTGATAGGCGCGCGGAATTCATGAATTTAAGCGCCTAAGTAGGGAAATTAGCGCGTTAGACGTGCAATTAATTCTCATTTTCCATTTAATGCGTGCACGTGGTTGGATTTTGTGTTTGTGCTTAATGTGCAGGAAATTGAGTTGTTTTGGCGCTAATGAGAGGTATCCGGAAAGGCCGTGATGAAGCTTGAGAGCGAGAAGGGCTGTGGAGACTAAATGTTGGACACAAATTCGTGAGAAGGTGAACAGAGCTTTAGTGAGCGCTACAGAAGATTTGGTGTAGCGCTACCTAAGGCAGTAATGGTCAACGGCGGCTAGAGGCGAGTCAACTCGGTCAACACACCCGAAGGAGCTCGCGTGCGCTACACCAAAAATGGTGTAGCGCTACCGGTGGTTTAGCAGGGCCTAAAAACGGCGCCATTTTGGTCGTCCGGCGTCCGATTTCGATTTGGTTTAGGATTTTTAATTGTAATTAAGAGGGGTTAGTATAAATACCCCGTTTTAACTCAAAATTAGGTTACGTACGTTTCTACTTAGGTTTTTAGCAGCTTTCCATAACAACGTTTTGTTTTATTTTGCATCGCTCTTAACTTTTTGGCTGCAGTTCTTCTAGTTCTAGTACGAGATTCAAGTTTTCTTCAGTTCTGTTCCGGATTTCCAGCATCGGATTGGTGTTTTTGCTTCATTAATCAATAGTTTCTTCAGTTTAATTGCGGTATCCGTTCTTCTTGCTATTTTGATTATTTAAATATGTTTAGATTTAGGTTTTCTCTTATTTTTGTTATTGCGTTCGTTATAATCATGTGTGAGTAGTCGCATAGGGTGCGGCCGCGGGATGGAAGCGTCACGTGGCTAGTCCAATCATTGTTTTACCTCGTGGCTGAATAAATTCAATTTTGAGCAGTTTTAGGAAACGAAATCTTTCTAACGAACGAACCCAGGCATTGCCAGATTTCGAATGCGCACGGAAATTGGTGACAGGTGGTGCGCATTCGTTAGGGAATATTTTCCATTTCTAAAATCAGTAAATCGAATCATTGTGGCTCGAGTAAACATTGGTTAGGCTAGTTGCAGACGCTGGGTTCCCACGGCTGTGCTCTCCTTTTTAATTCATTAGAGGTGAATTTCTTCAGTAATTAGTTAATCAAACCAGTCAAACAAAGGGTGGCTACCTAAGAGCCAATTAAAACTAGAATTCAACACTTTTGAGTCAGCACCGTCCGTCCGTCTCTGTGGTTCGATTCCGGTACTTCCGAAATTATTGTGCTACACTGGTCGAGAGTCCTACGCTTGGGACGCGTTTTTAGTTTAATTTTATTAACACCTGGTCGGTCAAGCAGAGGGATTCAAGGTGAAGGTAAATTCAGGCCGAGACACACTCTTTTGGGAGCATACTTGGTTGGGTAAGGTTGCGCTTAAAAATGAATTTCCGAGACTATACAGCCGATCTACTCAACAAAATGAGGTGCTAAGTGATATTTGGGCAGGTGGGGACTGGAATTTGGAGTTTAGCGGATTATTGCGTGTTCGGGAACTCCAACTATATGAGGATTTAAAGCAAAGATTGAATGGTGTGACATTGGATCCTTCAAAATCAGATTTCATGCAGTGGATTTGGACAACGGACAAAGTTTTCTCTGTCAAATCAGTATCTCGACAGTGGGAAAACCAAACGCAATCACGGCATACTCTACTGGGCGTTCTTTGTGGAGAAATTTAAGCCCCCCTAAAGTGGAAATTTTCTCATGGATGGCCATACAGGATAGAGTTGCAACTCGATCGGTCCTTGTTGATAGGAATTTAATCTCCGAGGCTCAATTGGCGGTATGCCCCTTATGTACTCTTCATGTGGAAACGCCTCAACACTTGCTCTTACACTGCCGTTTTTCGTGGCTAATATGGTCAAAAATTATGGAATGGTGGAATATTCAGTGGGTTAGTCCAAGTTCATTAGCTGAGGTAGCACTTTGGTGGTTTGGGAATAAATTTCGAAACTTGGAGAAACATATCTGGGAGGTATCCTTTTTTGCAACGCTCCGGTCTATTTGGCTAACGAGGAATGGTTGTATCTTCAACGGTTCAACAACACGGGCTTCGGAAGTGGTGGATTTGATCAAAACTAGAGTAGTCATGTGAATGAATGCTAAGTTTGACATCAAAATCTATACAGTGGAGGATTTCAAAGGGTATTTGGATAGGATTCGAAAAATGAAGTTGTGAAGTGGTTAAGTGAGGTGTTCTTATCCAACATTGGTTGGATAAGGTGCCACTATACTACAAAAATAGATAAAGACCTCGGTCATTTAGTGTGATCTTTCACTTTTAATCTCGCATTCAAAACCGTGGTCTATCAAGGTGTAACTAAAAGTCTCTATCTTTTAACCACAGGATAAAAACCGTGATTAAAACTCATTTAAACCGTGACTAAAAACATAAAACTATGATTAAAATGATAAAACAGTGACCTTTAATAGCTTAACATCTCAGTTTTATTGTAAAACCGTGGTTGTTTAGAGAAAAATAATCTCAGTTTTTGAAAAAACCAAGATTAAAAGTGGTTTTCCTAAGGGAAAAAATCCTACTCTATTTCTCCTGTTGGGTTTTGAACCCAAGTCTCTTGAGTTATACACAGAAGCTTTAACCAACTACACTACACACACTTTTCAATATACAATTCAAATATTTAATATATAATCTATGCGTTTAACTTAAGACCTCAGTTTTTAGATGACTGAGATTAAAGATTCTTTTTATCTCAGTTTTTCTGAAATGAGATATATTCTTTCATATACAATCTCAGTTTTTAAAAAATGAGATCTATTCTTTAAGTTACAATCTCACTTTTAAATTACTGAGATTAAAAAATCTTTTCATCTCAGTTTTTTTCGAAACGAAATATATTCTTTCATATATAATCTCAGTTTTTTGAGAATGAGATCTATTTTTCAAGTTATCATCTCATTTTTTAGATAACTGAGATTAAAAAATCTTTCCATCTCAGTTTTTTCGTATAACTGAGATGAAAACTATAGTCTATAACATTTATTACGCTTTTACAAAAAGTGAGATCTTTTTAGTTTTTGTGCCGTGATCTTTATATCATTTTGTAGTAGTGTGCCAGAATATAACTCTCTTTAGTAGCTGTGTTCTAACGTCTAGATTGTAATCGATGTACCCCTTCGAATTCAATAAAAAGTTTCTTTTGCTGACAAAAAAAAAAACTTTATTAGCGTATTTATTCCTGTACATAACACATTTGAGACTCAAATTAAACATTTTATAGCTTGATTTCGGGCATTTGATTAATTCACTTAAGTTGTTAATTAATTACATTAATTTCAACTTACTTCCACACGTTTTTCTCTCGCTATAACCGATGTGCGAGAAGCTAGAGTTTGTTTATGGCCATTGGTCATGATCTTTCCGGTCTGCTGTCTCGTGTTTGGACCAAGTCTCCCTGCAGTTAGTTGTTTAACCCGTTAGTACTACTATAACGTAAGAAATAGAAACAAAAGCTTTGATCTTGTATTGATCAGATAACAGAAATAAGAGCCCGTTTCAGAACACATTTTTAAAAAATAAGTACTTATTTTACATTTTCAAACTCAAAAATAATGTAAATGAAAAATAATTTTTTGAATTTTTTTGCATCGTATTAAAGATCTCAATGAGATTTTTCAAACAAGATCCATATTGCATATTTTTAGATTTTAATAAACTCATCATTTCGCCTCCTTAAAAAATAAGTACTTATTTGGCGTTCGGAAACGGGGCCTAAAAATACATAACTGAATATAAAGAAACGAAAGGTTACATTAACTCGACGAAAAAAGAATCTGAAAAGTAACTAAAACAGAAGCTACTGTTAGTAACCCTTGACTCTTCCAGTCGTGATACAGTAGGTTGGGCATGGTCCTCTAATAATCTTTTCTCGGTAAAGTCAGTATACATCCCGTAGGAAAGATCTCAGAATTTTAGAAACCCGAGTTTGGATGCTCTTTGGAAAAATCTCAGTCCAACTAAGGTGGAAATATTTGTGTGGATGGCAATTCAATCCAAGGTGGCTACAAGATCGGTGTTATTGGACAGAAATTTGCTTCCAGAAGGACAATCTCCCCTTTGCCCGCTTTGTGCTTCTCAGTTGGAAACTCCCCAACACTTGTTCTTGCATTGCCACTTCTCATGGGATGTTTGGTCGCAGATTCTGGATTGGTGGCATATGAGATGGGTGTGCCCTGCCTCTTTGGAAGCCCTTTTCATTTGGTGGGAGGATAACCGGTTCAGGAATTTGGAGAAACGTGTGTGGGAAGTTACCTTTTTTGCTACTGTGTGGTCCTTATGGCTAGTGAGAAATGATTATGTGTTCAACAATGGAGGAACGAGAGCTAGAGACGTTGGGGAGCAGGTTAAAACTCGAGTCGCCATGTGGATAAAGGCAAAATTCAATATTAAGGTGCATACGGTGGAGGAATTTAAGGTGTTTTTGGATGGAATTAGATTGCTTAAGTTGTAATTTATTTTCTGGCTAAGGGGGGGTCTCTTTAAGGGGGCTTGCCAATTCCCTGTTGGTGGGTTTTGTAGGGAGTTTCGGATTCCTTGTCTTTTTCTTTCTGCTTGATCGGGTAAATTTTTCTTACTCTGGTCAAGCCCTCGATGTATCCTTTCGAGTTGGAATAATATATTTCGTTTTGCCGAGCAAAAAAAGTAAACCGAGGTCCGTGTATCATCCAGTGTTCACAAAGACAGATTTGTTGCCTCGTCGGCGGAAAAGAATCGTACAGTAGTTTTTGCCAAGTTTTTTTTTCTCTCGGCAAAAATTTTTTTTATTAAACCTGAAGATGGTACATCGAGTAGAGGGGAAGCGAGAACCATAAAGTTCACCACATCCCAAAAAGATAAGGAAAATAAAAGGAAAGATACATCCAAGAAATCTAAATAATGAGTATTCTAACACCGCCAAGGTTTCTTTTGATATCTTCTGCCGTATATACTTTTAGATTAAATTTGGCTTTGATCCACCACCTTATCTGTTTGAGATCGTAACAAACACCGTAAACGTGAAAAGTGGAATAAATAAAAGCATGAAATGCTAGATGTTTTTTTTTTATTTCCAAAACGGGCTAAGTAAAATCAGTACAATAGTTAAAGGAAAAGAAATGTATTAAACAACTTCTTCTCACGAAATCTTAACCTACATCTTCGCGTCTCAAATTTTAGAACTAACCGGCCTGCTACTAAGATGCCAACCAAAAACCCTACGGGCCAAGTCCAAAACTATACCTAAATGTTTGATTCACCCTGCACAACCCTAACCATGCAGAATAAAGACCCAAATGCAAGAAATATATGGAACGCGAGATGTTGACCCCTTCAATCATAGTGTTTAATTGGAGCATCAACTAACGTATGGCTTTTGTTTCCTCTAAAAACAAAATTTGGACTCTCTCTCTCTCTCTCTCTCTCTCTCTCTCTCATAGGGGAAAAAAGAGTTTATTAACCTTTGAATAGGTGCGCTCTCCTTTTCTCGGTCAACAGTAACAATCGACTAAGTTTTCATTCTCAAACAAGTATTTCTAACTTGAAATTTTTTGTTGAGAAGCATGTTGCTGTGCAGTACTTTGGTTGACTTGCGAGGCAAGTAATGACCTTATTTTTATTGTGAAAAGACCAGAAGTGCATATGGTCTGTGATGGGATAAAAGAAGAGTACTTGAGGTGTGAATCAAAGGGAAATATAGCGAGGGGCTGTCCAAGCCTTAGACCGGTAGAGAAAAGGCCTGGGAGTATACCCTAGAATTGTAAACACTTAATTATGTTTCTTAATGCATTTCTAGTTTACCGAGAGAGAGAGAGAGAGAGAGAGAGAGAGAGAGAGAGAGAGAGAGAAGGCCTGAGACTGGTACCTTAGAGTTGGGAAGGCCTCGAGAAATTGATGATTTGTAAGTCATAAGTTTCTTTTGCATGTCATGAATTCGTTACTAGTAAATGTTATGAATTTCTATGCAAATGTTATTGATTGTTACGCATATGCATGTTATGAATTTCTACCAGATATTCATTTTAAACTCAAAGGTGCATACCATACATGCTCAAATAGTGTGTGTCAGATCTTCCCGTTTCCTTTTAATCTTTGTAACTTTATTGTTGAGATTAATAAAATTTCTTTGTTGATAAAAAAAAAAAGAGAGCATACCCTTAGAGAAAATATGAAAAACAAATTAAAAAGAGCTAGAAGTATAAAATTTTTTTTTTTTTGATCGGCAACAAAATTTATTGAACTCGACAAAGGGTACATCGAGGTGGCCTACTCTAGATACAAGGGAAACTTGAATCATAGAGAGGCCAAGGAGAAAGGAGAAAAAAGAAAAGAAAAGTACATTCTAACAGAAATTGAATGAGACCACAAAGGAATGTGGAGCCATCCATAAGACAAGCAAAATTCATCAACGAATCATAATGCATCACTGTCCCTTTCCAAATCATGTAGCATCATTAATACTTCAGGGATAGATAGCAGAGAAACATCTTCAGATCACCAAAAAGCTAGCCCCAACGTGAAGGGCTAGAGATATCCACATCAGCTAGTATCAATCCATCCAAAACATCATTAATACTAGCAGCATAGCAGTAGCATCCTTAGCATTAACCGGAAACAACAATAGATAAGTGGTCACCCGAAGCAGTATTCATAGGCGATGACGTCACTAACAGCATCCCATCCAAAGCCTCAGCAATAATGGCAGCATAACAGTAGACATGAGCAGCAGAAGACAGTTCCATCCAAATGTAGTACACATGAGCATCAGAATTAGGCAGATATTCCTCAAGAGCAGTAGTAAACAGCAGCAGAAAGTAATATACACAAACAATATCAGCAGGATAAATCTTCATCAGCATCCAGAAACCAATAAAATAGCTCACTTCAGGTAGAGAGTTTTGTAGGGAATTTCAGATGGTGGTATTGCTCCTCAAAAGTGGAGCAAACCTGTTATTGTTGAGTACCTTTGTTTCCTTACCTTCTGCTTCAAACGTCTTCTTTATTGCCCATACATCAGACTCCTCAAAGTCTATTCCCAGTATTTCCCCTGCTGTTATGGTATCTTCAAACGTATCAACTTCCCCTTCCCTGTTTTGGTCCTCATCTGTCATATCATCACTTGAGCTGCCATGCATACTATCCTCCTTGCTCATGCACTCTTCGTATTGTTGACTTCTTGTTGTTTTCCGTATGGTACTTGGGTTCAGTTCTACTAGTAGGTTTATGCTTTTCAATTGGGATGGACGAAAGGAGCAGTTTGAATCAATTACAATTGGGCTGTTGATAGTAACATTATTCCTACTCAGCACTTGTTTATGGCCCACCAACTCTGTCTTTTCGACTTCTTGGACTTCAACAGATTGATCTTGGTTCTTGGGTACACCAAACTTCTGGCTTTCTCCTTTTGATGGGCTTTGGGATTCTAGCACCATTGAATCCAGACCATGAGTAGAGTTTGAATTTACTTCATTGAAACCATCATCAGCACCATTTGGGGATGTGGAGTTAGCCGACTTTGGTTCCAGAGAACGATGCTTTCCTTCTTCCACAACATTTATTGTTGTGTCTGCCATGCTTTGCCTAACCACCGTTGCTTTATTACTTGCATGCTCCTGATCAATAGCCTTGATGCTCTCATTATTTGTAGCACTGCCCTCCATGTCATTCTTTACACATTCCTTGTTTGTCTTGTCTTTATCTGATTGGATGATAGGTGATGTGTTGGCTTTCTTGTCACCCTCTGCCCAGTCAGCATCCTTATTGGCATCCTTGTCACTATCTGCCATGTCATCATCTTCCCCATCAGCCTCTGAACCAGAACTGGAAAAATCTTTGCTTGATCTGACGACCCTGAACGATTCTTCTTCTTCCACAATAATCTCATACACTTTCCTTTCCACAGTCAGCTGGATAGTGCCTTCAATCTTCCTGAAATTGTCAGTGGCTATAAGAAGTCTTCCTTTTTCATAGGATTTCTCTCTCAATGTATTATCATCTACTTCAATGAAATGACCCCATTTGCTTCCAATAGCTCTGAAGGATGGCACATTCCAAACATTTAAAGGCATTCCATAACAAGCTAACCATGCAAATCTTTCCCGTTTTGCTTGTTCTCCATTCCATGGATTCACTTCATCAAACCAGCCCAGAAGCCATTGTTGTTGGATCATCTCATCTCTGATTTCCTTAGACGGAAAGGTTAAGATCAAGAATCTGCCTCCCATAGCTTTAATCTGCACATTACTAATCTTTTCCTTTCTAAAAATTTCTTCCATTTCTTCCACGGAGTAGAGTCTCCTCAGTCTCCCCACTGCACTTCTATACAGCCATCCATTTCCTACTGGTTGGAGATGGATGTTTGTTGTGGTTGGCTGTTGATCTTTACCTTTTCCTCCTCCTTGTTTGCTTGATTCAGTTTGCTCTTTTCTTCTCCACATTTCTTTTCCTCTGCTTTCCTCTCTTTGCCTAGTTTCTTTGGGTTGCTCCTTTCTTCTCCACACCTCATTGTGACTCACCCCTTTACTCATATTCCTTCCATTCCTTCTGTTGTTATCCAAACCCCAAATAGGATTCTTCTGGACCTGAATCTTCTGGATCTGATTTGCCTTTCTAACAGTTTCCTGCCTTTTAGAGTTTGGTTGGAAGACTCCTCTATTCCATTCTAGCTCAGAACCAAAGCTTTTCTGTATTCTTCCTTGTACGTAGTTTCGATCATACTCCTTTCTTTTAGGGTTTGAATGGATTGACTGGATAACTCCTCTGTTCCACCCTTGCTCGAAATCAAAGCTATTCTGAGTTCCATCTTGTTCATAGTCTCTGTTTGTTAGGAATCTCGCCATTTTGACCATCAATTTCTGATCCCAGACCCATTTTCCATTCACCTCCTCCGCTGCTAGTCTTGCTTCCTCACCAAGTTCAAATCTGACAAAACCAAAACAGCGGCCAGTGATCTTGCTCCTCTTGTGCGGTATAAAAATTTCTCGAATCTTCCCGTATTTGCAGAAAAGATTGTATACCCAAATTTTTCTCATTTGATCTGGTAGATTGTCCACGAAGAGGGTTGCATGTCCTCGACCCATTTTTCTGTGTGAGAAAAGAGATTAGAAGTATAAAATTACTTTGTTGATGATTAAAAATAAGAGAGAGAGAGAGAGAGAGAGAGAGAGAGAGAGTAGACCTGCTAATGCATCGAGAAGAGTTAATTTTCCAGAACCAGAGGGTTCAGTGATAGCCAACGCCTCTCCGGTCTCCCCATACCTGGTGGCCGCCTGCGAAATGGCCCAGAGACCACCGCTATTCTTGTCGGGCACCACCACCCTCGTCAAATCCTTCCGCCCCACCTTCTCACCACCCCAATATTGACATTTATTAAACGTCACCACTCGTTGAGGTGGTGGGGATATGGACTCAGTGCTAAAGGGCAAATTTGGCATGTTCTTATTGTTGGGCAAGTCATTTTCAACCAAACCCGAGCTTTCCATTTTTGGATCATAAACATGATTCTTGGTCCTTTTGCGATAATTGGCTTCGGAATTTCTTGTCGGCCACGGGATTGAGATTGAGATTGAGATCGGGCTTAGTGTCATTTTAGGTACTTGAGCATACATGTTTGTGTGTGTGAGAGAGAGAGAGAGAGAGAGAGAGAGAGAGAGAGAGAGAGAGAGAGAGAGATGCGGTGTGAATTTGAGAACTAGTTGTATTTATAGGCTTGGTGGGAAGATTATTTGTAATACATGGCCTAGCTTTGGATAATAGTACTAATTGTTTTTGTCTCATTACTTACTCTAAGGAGTATTTTATACACGGGATGTGTTTCGTCCGAATGAGACGGAAATCTCATGGTTTCTGTGATCACCTATTGTGGGCCTTACTGAGCGTTTACTTCAATAATCTAAATCTTTCATCATGTTGGGCCTACAAATTAATATGTTAAAGCAAAAAATTAGTTTGATCAGACATCAATAGCTATATCAAAAATTAAATTGTGGTGTATAAAACGGACGGTTTGATTCTGTTACCACTTCTTAAAGTTAAATTGTCCATAACCGCTAATTTTATAAATGAAAATTTAATTTTTGATATAAAAATTGATGTCCGATTAAGCTGATTTTTTTAAGTGGACATAATTTGTGAATTCTACAAGATGAACGGTTCAGATTACCGCAGTAAACGCTTGGTATGCCTCACAATGGGTGGCGAAAATCATAGGATTTCCACCTCGTCCGAAAAGAATTTAATCTCTTTTATAAGACATTAAAGTGTATTTCATTGCGAACGAATATCATATGATACAATCAGATCTCACCGTTGACATGCGGGATATATGCCCTCAAAGAGAATTTTTGAAGAATATCATATAATGCAATCAGATCTCACCGTTGATATGTGGGATATATTCCCTCAGTGAATATTTGAAGTGAAGTCATGCAATAATAGTTTACAAACGTAGCCCCCATCTTACAACGCGATTGACTTTGCAGACATTGACCGCTCATCAAATCTAAGGGTACATATGCTTGTTGTTGTTGAAAGACAGATGCGTGGTGAAGAATGAGTTTGATACGCTATATATGGCATGCCCTAGGGTATATAATATTTGTTTTCCATATTCACACTCTTCTCTCTCTCTAAACGAATAAAATTAAAAATTTAGAAAATTAAAATTTGGTATTTGGATGCTTGAAAAAATTAAAATTTGAGATTTGGATGCTTTTCAAGACAAAATACATTTGCTTATAGTGTAGACTGATATTTAACGATATTAAATTAAACGATATTGCAACAGCATCAAGATGTGCGCGCAACGCATTGGTCCCTTAGAGTTGAAGACCCGAATTTCGCAGTCCCATCCTAGTTTTTTCAGTTGTGTTTGTTTCTATGTAATCTTATACTTACCAGGTTTTTGTTCGGGTTGGCTACTTGCCAGCTCTTCTCCCTTTGTGGTTGCGGGTGGCATATAATTGTCCTTAACCTAGGTGCTAACATAGTTGGGGTGTAGATTTTTGGTTGTGATGCCGTTTTTCCCATTTCCTTTTAATCTTTGTAACTCTTTGGTTTGGAGATTAATAAAATTATTCTTTTGCTGATAAAAAAAACAGCATCAAGAAGTGGGCAACCAAAAAAAAAAATTTTGCTTAGAGTAGTCAGCATGTTCAAGGCATTTACACAAAATTACACACTACTAGCTGCTTACAATACGTATGTTCGCTCCTTCCACTTCATGACAACTCTAGCTTAAGGAATTTGATCAGAAACGCAAAATGTAGGTAGCCGTTTAGCTGCTTTGTTTTGGGCGGTGTTTTACCTTTGGTCTTTGTTGTTTTGGTTGGCGTCTTGCCGTCATGATTTTTTGGGTCTCAGGTAGCGGTTTGCCATTGTAATTTATTTAAACATGCGGTTTGCCGTTGAGCCCTTAGTCTGTTTAATTTTTTTTCTTTTTATAAATTAATAAAAAAAATTGTCGAGAAAAAAAATGTAGATAGCTATTGGAGAACCAACAAAAAATGGGTAGTTAAAATCAACAAATATAAAACCATCTCTTACTGGCCTAATAATTTGTGACAGTACGTAGGCCTTGTCGTATGGCCTAAAAGATCAAGCTCAAGTTATTATCAGTACGTGGATCAAAAAAAAAAAAAGAAGTTATTATCAGTACCAAGTAGTATTGGCTTACGTATACCTTGTACTAGCGTTGAGCCCGTTCGATACACAGAACAAAATATAATAATTACATTGGTATTTTTTTTGCTCCATACAACAAATGGGCGCAACATTAGTTGATAAAAAATATAATTCAATTTTTTATCCGGTTCCGTGTTCAATGCACGCTAGTGCTGTCCCCATTCTACGCACGAAAAGACATATATATCTATTGTTATGAATGAAAAATTTTAAGTGAATAAAATAAATTTAAATTAATTTGCAATTGTAAAAAGGAAAAATAAACAAAACAAATAAACAAAAATTACAAAGTATTACAACCCCCTCAATATATAAAATTTTAGGAAAATAGAATTGGGTATTTGGAGGCTTAGGAGAGACAAATACATTTGTATAGCGTACGTATTGATTGAATTGATATTGCTCGATTGATACCACATGGAAGTGGTCTGTCACCATCAAGATCTCCCTCAAATTTTTTTTATAAAATTAAATGTGCAACGTCCTCGTTATACCTTGACCCATCAACGTCCTCCCTATTGGCCATGGTATAATACTTAATCGTGTATAATATTTTGTTCTGACACAATGGCTCCAAGAGGTGACGCGTACAAATATTTCACAATGTGCGGCTCTCACAACGTATAGACCAAAGTCGTGCGTTGATACTATTTGTTAAGGATCCATCCGTTGCCGGCCTAATAATTTGTGAAAAAGGCATGCACATATTAAGTAAGTCTAAGACGTAAGCGAGAATTAATCGAATATGAGAAGAAAATAATTCATTGAATCTAGAAATCATCTAAATCTACGACTAGTCCAAATTTGAATCCTATACCGTTGAACTACTTATAAATTGGGTCCTGCAATATGAAAAGAATATGCCATAATTTATGAGCTTATTTTGATGCTTTCAGCATATAATGTATTTGCAGCTTTTTTCTTTAGTCTCTGGAATATTAAAGTGTTGAAATTTACCATAAAAGAATATCCTACCTTTTCCACATTATGTAGGAGGAAGATGGGATTGAACTTGCCAAAAGATGTTTTGTCGAACGGCATCGGGAATGCACTTAAGTGTCATTTAATAATATTTAAGACCTCTCCATTTATATTGTTTAATTTATTGGCTTTGATTTTGATATAAAGTTCACCTGATATCAGAGTGGAACCCATTCCACCCCATATTTTAAAAACTCACAATCATCACCTCTCGATGACAGACCAACAAAAAGGCTGCACGATGACATACCGAAAAAGAGGCTACACATACGTAACAGACTACAAATGCGACTGCACGTGATGGAAATATTAAAAAAATATAGTCCAACATTGCTTGGAAATGGAATGAACCAGTTATCACTTTAATAATATTTGGATTTCTTCACTCGTTGCTTATTGACTTTGAGAGCTGAACATGAAGTTTCCACAATTGGAGGTTATGATTTGAACAAGGTTTTAATATAATTATTCTAACCATACTGACATTTGCGGATCGAAAAAAAGATGGGATTCAACTCTCTTGGCTAAATGAATTTGGAACAATCACTTGGACTAGCTTGTAATTCATTAAAAAAACCATGTGCGGGTATGTATCATGCATACACAACAACACATTGATCAGACAGTTTTCAGTAATTATTTACTATATACTAGTACTTATTAATGTCGCATAAAGTTGATTTTTTTAAAAAATATTACTTTATGGACCCTACAAAATGTGCTATTCAAATTACTTTAAAGTATATATGGGGATCAACTTCCTTCGAAACATGCGGGCCGGGTGAGATTGGGAACTTTGCGTGTGAAAAATATGTTCTCAAGTAGGGACGGAACCAGGATTTTGTAAACACGGGGGCCAACCTATGAACAAGATTTTGAAATTTGAAGGTTTGGGAATCTAATAGTTTGTTTGGTTTAGATTTTGAGGGAGGTATTTTTTGGATAGTAAGTAGAGAGGGATAGAAAAATAAATGAGATCAATAATCGAAGGAAAGACTTATGGGAGGCCATGCACAAATCGAGAAATTGGGTTTTGGGACAAAAAACGAACACATTTTTATGTCTAAATAACAATCAATACAAAATACAATACCTAAATGTTCTCACCAAACAAAAAATAATAATATTTATAAAAAAAAAACCTAAAACCGCGCTGGGCCCTTGGTCCCCATATGCCCACACCTCTCTCCGTCTTTGTGCTCAAGATATTTGTTTTCTAAATGCCTATAGGTGTTGAAAAACACTCATTTAATCCACCTAATCTACGCTTTGTTGGTCCGTTTACAGTGTTACTTGATATATTTTAGTGTTTTATAATGTTTGTAGGCCATGGAGACCGATGAGTGCGAACACGTGTAATTTGGAAGGTCTGATGGAGCATTGCCGTGAAGATGGGAATTGATCAAATTCTAACCATATGTTATGCACAAAATGGAGTTTGAGGTCAAAGTACAGAACTTCCTAAAGTGGGGCCTCCAATTAATTGTTAGACAGTGTCCAAGAGGCTTCTATGCAGTTAGTACATTAAAGCCCTACCAATATAAGAATATCTCTGACGCACGACTTTACACCACGGACGGACGAAACAAGAAGAATAACGAACGGGGCTGCCGTGGTCACGAAGAACGGGCTTGTGTTCAATACTGTTTCGTGTTCTCTTTTTCTTTCAATTATTTAAAGTCTTATTCAACTATTTGCATCCTGGTAATTCGTTTTAATTTTTGTTTCAAATAAAAGTTATTCGGTGATATTTGACTAGTTGATATTTATTGATTATTTTTTATCTTGCGCAATAAAAGCATGTTTCAAATTATGGTTTCTTCTGTTTCTTGTACAATGATTAGTGAATAGTCGTATAGGTAAGGTCGCAGGGTGATATGCACACCGTGGTCAGTTCGGAGGCAGCTCCTATTTTCAAACAATGAAAAAAATAATTTTAGATTGGTAAAATACTTCTCGTAGACGAATCTGGGTATTGTCAGAGCCCATGTGAACGGGGAAATGGAGATCCGAAACTCATTCTCCGCTATGCATGGGTAAACGGCGACCATAAGGGTTCGCATCTTGCGGGTATCTTTTTCAGTCTAAAATTCAATGTTTTAAAGAACACCAATTGGAGCAGATGTTAATCCGGACTGATTACGAGTGCTATGTATCCTACCATTGTGCCTCATTTTAATTATATGAAAGGTACAATTAATTTCTAGGTTTTAGCTAATCAGCAATCAAATCGTCAAGGGGTGGCTACATAAGAGCGAGTTTAAATAAGTAACAATCCGAATTTTTAGTCAGCACACATTACCGTCTCTGTGGATTCGACTCCGGTCTTACCGGATATTGTGCTATGTCGATCTCAATCCTACGTGTAGGGCAACCCATTATTTTAGGACTAGGAATCCGTCAAACATTTTTGGCACCGTTGCCAGAGACGGAAACGTGTGTTAAGAATTCAGATAGTTATTTTTTTGTATTTGTTTTCTTTTTAGTTCTTTGTTTTGAGTCATAATTGGTAGAGGTAGACAATCTTCCATCATAGGAAAGCAATTACCTCTAGCTTGTTTTTTTTTTTTTTTTGGGATGAAAAAAAATGGCCGATTTTGCAAGGTGTTATAGAGATTATGCAAAACAATTTAATTGTTCAGTGTCACTTCCTATATTTTATGATTTGGCCTCAGAAAGTCCTTTTTCGCATGTCCATAACCTTGAGAAAGCTTTTGCTAGTGATGAAGTGGCTCTTTTACATGTATTCTCAGTATCTTTGCGTGGTAGTACTCAATATTGATTTAATTTTTTGAGTCCAAGATTGACATAGAGTGAGATTGTAATACAGTTTTCCAAAACTTTCAATTCCTCATATGAGACTCATATACTTTTACAAGAACTGTCAGATTTCTCTATCAACAAGATAATGATTCTTTGTCACAGTATTGGGAGCGATTTAAAAATTTCATATTCTCTTGGTCGAGTTTTAATTATGAGCTTAGCAGTCTTTTGGTTACTTTTTGCCATAGTTTAAATCCTAAAACATGGCCAGGTGAATTTTAGGTTCACTAATGAATTCTTGGATAAAAACGCTGAAGATGCTTAGGATTAAAAACACTGAAGATGCTTAGGATTACCTAAATGAATTAACCCAAAAGTTTCAATTTTGTGAGTTGACTGAAAGTTCTGAGGATACCAATTATAATGGGAGGGAAAAAGAGGAAATAGAACCGCCTTATTTTGATCAATTAGCTGATTTTCTTTCTTGCAATCAAGTTGAAAATTTTCAAGTAATTAATTCTTGTGTATTGAAAGATGAAACAACATAGTCACTTGTAACTAACGAAATAGTTGTTTCACCTGAAATGCAACAATCTTCTCAAGAGCATTCTAGTACACTTGAAATGAATTTTCATAACGCGACTCCTGAGGAGTCGTTGCCAATAATTGTGCAAAGTCCACTTGTTCTTAATGATCAAATATCCCCAGCTATAGATGTTGATCGATGTCATCACTCCTATTAAGCATCCACTATTGCAAAAGATTGTTAAGTTAGAACAAATTGATTTTCTTGGTGTTGATAATTTTAATGTGGTTTACTATCCATTTTTCTTAAAACTCATCAACAACTTGAAAGTTAATTTGGTTCGAAATATGTAATTGATAGAATTTAAATTTCAAATGCAGCTAAGGCAATTAAGATATTCTAAGTATTCGGTTTTGTGGCATGGTTGCATACAATTTTTAAAGGAGTGTTTGAAATAGCACTACAAGAAAAAACACATTTTGTAACGCCCCGAATTTTGGGTACGTTAAATAAAACATTTTATTGAAGAAATCAACTGGAGTCTGGCTCCTTATTACAACAAAAACTCTCACAAGAGTTCAATATTACAAAAGAGCGGAAAACTAGGGTTCCTATCTACAGCTCCGCCTGCTCTTCCATCCTAGCCAGCTCCTCGGCTCCGCACGCCTCCAAGCTGAAGATCTCGCCCTGCTCATCTATGAAGTCTGACACATTATACCGGCGTCGCCACCAATATAATATGCCAGGGTCACCAAAAGGCAACACCGTGAGCTACGAAAGCTCAATAGAGTAACCCTACCCACTAACCCTTAACTTACAAACAAAGGATCATAGAAATCAAACTAGTAATGATAACATGTCCACATTCTCGATTTAACGTTGGTGTCCAAGTTTTTCCCGATTCTCCTACGCGACTCGTCGTAGACCGTGTCAACGTTTTCCACTTACAAAACCATTTTTCAAAATCCTTTGCATTGGCTCCGTACCGCGGATAACCAAGCCTTTCAAAATCATTTGACATTGGCTCCGTTCCGCGGATAACCAAGCCACACACCCAACCTCGGTTCCGCCGCGCCGGGTTCCTGAGTATCCTCACAATGGTTCCGCCACGCCGGGTTCCCATTGGCACACAATTGCATTGGCTCCTCTCCGCGGATAACCAAGTTATACCTCACCATGGTTCCGCCGGTCCGGTTTCCCATGGGAACGCACACACACAACCTCACAATGGTTCCGCTATTCCGGATTCCCATTGGAACACACACACACACATAATGCCCTCGAAATGGTCATTATGTAGTTTCTAAGATATCTTCTTTTTCGGAAAACACATTTTCCTTGTCAACCACACCCTAGGTGTCATGTTTCTACTTTCTTGGTTCTTGTGTCTCGTTTACATGCAAGACTTCGCGGTAGGACTTTTACAAGGTAAACACAAACCACTCATTTTAATCTTGAAACAACAAGCAAGATCATCCAACTCTATGTTGCTAAACATATGCAAATCAACGCTTAAAGCATAACGCCACATGTTCGGATGCCCTTGGAGTGATAAATCACTTATGCTTTATCGTGTCACAAGTAATGCAAGCAATTCATATATGCATGCTCATATTCATCTTTAAAGATCAAAACACAATTAATTGACATGAAAAGTAATTCAAGATAACATACTTATATATAGGGATAGGGATAAGGGTATCATACCTTGATCCGAAACTAGTCGGGGCCGAATAAGCTAGGTGGAATTTCTCCCGAATCTGGACCGAACTTCGGACGGCAGTAACTCGGTCAATCCTTGGCCGAATAGCGTCGTTCTTGAGTCGAAATCGAAGCTCAAGAAATTCTCTACAACTTTCGTGAAGAAAGTTGGTCCTAGAAACTAATTGAAGTAGGAGAAAAATTGGGATAAAGGAAGTGACAGTAAGCTGTCTGGAAATAAAAATCCCAGATTTTTACTGAACTTCGGATGACGATATCTTGGTCATTTCTAATCCGATTGGGGTGGTTCTTGAGCCTAACTTGAAGCTCTCGAAGTGGTCTACAACTTTCCAGAAGGAAGTTGATCCTAAAAACTATTCTAAGCAGGAGAAAACGGGGGATTTTCGAAGGGGCAGTAGGCTGCCTGGAACTGGAATCCGAGATTTCTAGAGAGAAGGAAGAGCAAAGCTTTGAAGGTGTGATCTTTGAAGCTTGGAATGGCTTCTATTTATAGGCCAAGACCTTGGCTCTCTCTCCTCTCTTAAGGCCAGCCCCCCTCTCTCTCTCCTTTCCTCAATTTGACACTTGTCATGCCAACTAGAAAGATCAAGGTAAATCCCTAGGCTTGCATGGCTAGGATTTGATTCTAGGAGACTTGGTGGGCAAGAAGAGTGTGAACAAGATTAAACAATTGATATTTGTACAAGAAGTACCATGGAAGAATATATTCTTTGGCTAGGAAGAGTAACAACCAAGGATTTGGAAGGACAAGGGAAATCAAGCAAGGTACAACCAAGTCTACTTCTTTCCTCCTTCCTCTCTCTTTCTCCCTCTCTCCCTCCGGCCTCTCTCTCCTCTCTCTCTCTCGGTTTTCTCTCTCTCTCTCTCTCTCTCTCAAGTACAATATATATATACATGTATATATATATACAATGAAAGCATACAATAAATTATTAGTACTTTTGTACCTTGAGTCAAGAAACTTAAAGGACTAAGTTTCAACAAACTAGTTGGCACATGGTACTAACCAATATTCTAGTCATCCAAGTACTAATGTAATATATATAAAGGTACCACAATATCTAGGGAGATCAATTCCCCAATATAAAATATTAACCAAGTACTTATTAAATCCTAGGTCTTAAGTCTACCAAGTACAATAATAAAAATAATAGGTACTACATCACATGGGCAATTAGGAAAAAGACTAGTTTAATAAACCCTAGTACTTGGTGGAAAGAACAACCTATTACCCAATGGGTAATAAATCCCCTAACTTCTTTTGTCCAATGGACAAAGATTAAAACCAAAATAATTAAAAGAAAAAGAATATTCAATTCTTAATCTAGGGTCAAAAAGGTTCACAAGGTTCAAGAGGGGCAAAACGGTCCTCTTACGGTTAGGTAAAAGTAACTGGATGGCTTCCTAGTTTAATTTCTCCAACCGGATGGTTAGAAGCTAACTAGGCTTGCTAGATGGGCTAAAGCGCAAAGAAATCAAGTTTTGAAGGGCAAAAACGTAATTTTGACAAACTTCAAGGAAATTAAGGCAATTAAAATAAAATTCAAATATTTAACGAAATTTTTTGACGACCAAAAATCGGGGTTGTTACACATTTGGCGACCAACTTTTGGCGACCAAATTATTTTTTGTCGCTGATTATCAACTTTTGGCGACTAAAATATTTTTGGTCGCCTATTGTAGACATTTGGCGACTAAATTCTTTTTGTCGCCGATTTTGTAGATCTTTGGCGACTAAAACATTTTTAGTAGGCGAAAGGCTACCATTTGGCTACCAACGATCATTTGGTCGCCGAAAATAAACAATTGGCGACCAACCAATAGTCGGCAAAGAAAAACATTACGCGACAAAAATATTAGTCGGGGAAAGCGACCAATTGGCGACTAAAACATTTTTAGTCGGCGAAAGGCTACCATTTGGCTACCAACGACTATTTAGTCGCCGAAAACAAACAATTGGCGACCAACCAAAAGTCGGCAAAGAAAAACATATCTTTAGTCGGCAAAAGGCTACCATTTGGCTACCAAAGGTCATTTTGTCGCCAAAAATTTATATATTATATTATAATAAACTTATGTACTTATTCCATCTACTTAACCGAAATTTAACCCATATTTCACCGTTAACTCCGTAATTAAATCTCAATTTTTTTAAAAAAAATGGCAACTCCTTAAATCTAATGTTAAATGCTACCGAAGTAACAAAAAAAAAAGCTCCTTAATTAAATCTCACTTTTCTCCTTACACTTTTTTTTTTAAAAAAAAATTCAGTTTCTCCCTCTTCCGTATATTCTCAACAAAAAAAAATGCGCCTATGAATGGAGAAAACCTTGAACCTTCATTTAAAATAAGGAAGAGGAAAAATCTAATAGAATTTATCCAATTAACTCTTACGCGTTCATCATCTAATCAAATAGCGTGCATGCCATTTGTGGGTCATTTAGTTTTTCTAAGATGCCCATTGGTACATTGCACAAATTCTCATCATAAAAACCCCACTATGAAAAAAAACAAATTACGAAGAACTTCTCAAATCTCTATCTGGCCATGGTTTCTCCATTTTTAACTCCAATGAAAAAAAAAAAAAAAGTCCTACGCTACTAAGGCACTAAAAAAATTAGACACTAACTTAATTTACGCTTTTCAGGTCCATTAAATAGCAAGACATAACCACAGGTCCATGAAGCGTTTTAAAAAAAAGCAAGACAGGAAAAAAGTTACGTTAAACTCATTAGATTAGGTTCTTAGGAATTTTTGAATTTTAATAAAAAAACAGTTATCTCAGTAATAAAAAATATACGAAGAGGATTTCTGATCATTTTATGCTAAAGGGTCATAATAAATATTTGTCTCTAGGGCTTTTATGATTAACTTACATTTTTCATTTGTTCATATGGCTCTAATATGAGAGCATAAAGTAAAAAATTATTTATCATTATTTTAGGGTAAATTATAAATAAATGTAATTAATCTAACCATATTTTTACTATATATTATATCATAATAAACATAATTATTATATATATATAATTTTTCGTACATAATATAATATATTATATTATTATATATAAATATTGTTTTATATATTTTATTTTATTTTCTTATGTTATAAATATATTATCTTTATGAATAAAGCACAAGTTAAGTGTGTAGCCCAGTGGTTGCGCGCCCTTATAAGGTAAGGGAGGTCGGGGGTTCGATTCTTGGCAAAGGCATGTGGTTGGATTAATTATTCCACACGCGCCACGTGGATGATGCAAGTTGATCCACGTGGCGGTACAAAGATGGGGCCACGTGGCACCCAAAATTTTTTTATTATTATTATTTATTTAGCATGACATTTGGAGACAAAAACGTTTTAGTCGGGGAAAGTTGTATTCGGCGACCAAAAACGTTTTAGTCGGGGAAAGTTGTATTCGGCGACCAAAAGTTTAGTCGCCGTATGTGAATATGATTTTCCGAAAAGGTTTAAATTAATTAGATTCGGCGACTAAAGTTAGTCGCGAATGCTTTTCGCGATAAAAGTATTTTGTCGGGAAAAACAATCTTCGGCGACAAAAAATTTTGGTCGGCAAAAACTTTCCTAGGCCAAGTGTCGCCGACCAAAGTGGCGACCAAAAATTTAGTCACGGAAAGGTTTTGGCGACTAAAAAGTGCCATTTGGCGACTATTATTTTAGTCGGCAAAAGTGTTTTTTCTTGTAGTGTAGAGTGAGATGTTGATTTTGATTGTTTTTCGTAATGTGATGAATAGTTGGATTTCACGTGATGGAGAATGTCATTAATTTTTTGTATAATTTTTTTTTCTCTTCCTCAGATTAGCTACTTTTATTTTATTTTTTTGTGAGGACTAACATTGCAGGATGCTTCGTTCAAGTTGTCTTCTTCCCGCAATATTAATTATTTCTTGCATAGTTCTCTTTTGTGAAGTGATACATTTTCCTTCTTTTTCTTTATGTCTTATTTTTGTTCTTGCATTCAATGAGGACATCGAATGGTTCAAGTTGGGGGAAGGAATTATTTTGGTAGTTTATTTTTTTTTCTTAGACTATTAAAATTCTAAAAAAAAAAAAGAGAAAAATTTCAAAAATTTTAAAAATAATGGGACTCTTTTTGCATGCGATTTGGCAGTACTTATTGTGATTACTTGTTGAATAATTGAGATGAGGTGTGTTACCTACCATAGTGATATCTGTTTTTGGCTTGGTAGTTCTACTTGCTAGCTTGTCTTAAGAAGTTGATCATGACACTCTTGTATAGTACTATTGCACGTCACGTTTATTTGGGCATTGACCACTTGTGAACCATGATTTGACCAATCTTGATGACTAAATTAGTGGAAAATTATGCCCTAATGAGCTTTTGTGCCCTATCTTTTAGTAGAGTGGTGTCACTTTAACTTTTAGTTTGTCATAGAAATAATCTATTTGTTGTAGTCTCATTATTTTTGATTGTTGAGTGTTGGAACTTGAATGCATAACAATATCCCTTGGGTTTTGGCTCGTCACATAGATGCTACGCCCATTGGAGAGGATTATAGGCATTTTCTTGATGTTTGAGCCAGTTCATTCCTTTGTTTTCACATTTATCCCTTGTGAGTCATTTTAAGCCTTATATATTTAGCCTTTTTTTGGTTAGTTTCACCTTCCATATTGTGTTTGGAAAAAGACAAAAATATAAAGGTATAATTTTTGGTTGGATTGTGAAATTTTGTGCTTGAATTGTGGTGCCCTTAAAAAAAGAAAACACAACACAAAAGAAAAAAGAAGAAGAAAGGGACGCTAGTATGCTCGAAAAAGAGGAATCGTGCTTTATAGTTAAAAATGTTGGAAGATTAGAATGAGAGCTATGGTGGAGTTGAAAAGTAAAAAAAAATTGGGCACACATTATTAAATTAGCTATAAGTTGTTTGCCTATTCTCGGACACGTGATAGTTTACTCTAACCTTGAAATATTTTTCCTTAACCCACATTACAACAGAAATTAAAGTCATATTTGATCATTGAGGTGATGGGAAGTAGATTGAAGGATGTGAGATAGAGTTTCAATACTTTGTAGTTTGTTCTTGAGACTATGTGACCACTATATAAAGCGCTCTTTTTGTTTCATAGTGTGCGAGTGTTTTGATTTCATTTAAATAACTTTTAACCGCACACTTGAGAGTTCATACAATAAACCTTGTTTTGAGTGATTTTATTTGTTGTTTTGAGTGATTTTATTTGTGAGTGCATGACACTGTGAGGATTGAAGTCGAGACTCGGTCTGGAGAGAGCGGTTAGTTATTGGACACTTTTGGTTAAGGCCCGTATCACACACACGCTAAGCCTAGGTGCCATCGTTTATTTTTTGACTTGATAGTGTTTGAAACTATTTGTGCCTTCTTATATCTTTGTGGTAGCTGCACATTCTTTACCTGATGGGCTAGTGAGTTGTATGATAGGTTTTGGGTTATGTGTGGAAGGGTTCATAGTGTTTTGTGGGTGATTACTACTGAAACCCTCACAAGACTTTACTCATGCTACCAGGGCCGCTTGGGAGTTTGAAAATACTATCTATTTTAATTTATTTATTTTAGTTGTATTTTATTTTCTTTGCTCTAGAACTAGCAAAATGTAAGTTGAGGAGTGTGATAGGTGCTGAAAAACACTCATTTAATCCACCTAATCTACGCTTTGTTGGTCCGTTTACATTGTTACTTGATATATTTTAGTGTTTTATAGTGTTTGTAGGCCTTGGAGACCGATGAGGGCGAAAACATGTAATTTGGAAGCTCTTATGGAGCATTGCCGTGAAGATGGGAATTGATCAAATTCTAGCCATATGATGTGCAAAAAATAGAGTTTGGTGTCAAAGTACAGAACTTCCTAAAGTGGGGCCTCCAATTAATTATTAGACAATGTCCAAGGGGCTTCTATGCAGTTAATACATTAAAGCCCTACAATATCTCTGACGCACAACTTTACACCACGGACGGACGAAACAAGAAGAACAACGAACGGGGCTGCCGTGGTCACGAAGAACAGGGCCGTGTTCAATACTGTTTCGTGTTCTCTTTTTCTTTCAATTATTCAAAGTCTTATTCAATTATTCGCACTCCCATAATTCATTTGAATTTCTGTTTTTAATAAAAGTTATTCGGTGGTATTTGATTAGTTGATATTTATTGTTTATTTTTTATCTCGCGCATGATAGAAACATGTTTCAAATTGGGTTTCTTTTGTTTCTTGTGCAATGATTAGTGACTAATCGTATAGGCAGAGTCGCATGATGATTAGCATACTGTGGCCAGTCCGGGGGCTGCTCCTATTTTCAAACTATGAAAAAAATAATTTTAGATTGGTTTTCTCGTAGACGAATTTGGGCATTGTCGGAGCCCATGTGAACGGAAAAATGGGGGTCTAAAACTCATTCTCCGCTGTGCATGGATAAACGATGACCATAAAGGTTCGCATCTTGCGGGGTATCTTTTTAGTCTAAAATTCAACGTTTTAAAGAACACCAATCGGAGCAGATATTAATCCGGACTGGTTAGGAGTGCCATGAACCCAACCCTACGATCGTACATCCTTTTAATTATCTGAAAAGTATAATCAATTTCTAGATTTTAGTTAATCAGCAATCAAATCGTCAAAGGGTGGCTACCTAAGAGCCAATTTAAATAAGAAACAAGCCGAGTTTTTAGTCAGCACACATTACCGTTTTTGTGGATTCGACTCCGGTCTTACCGGATATTGTGCTACGTCGGTCTCAACTCTATGCTCAGGGCAACTCATTATTTTAGGATTAGGAATTCATCAATAGGGCTGTAAATGAACCGAGTAGCTTGCGAGCTCGGCTCAGCTCGTTAAAAGTCGGCTCAACTCAGCTCGTTTAGTAAACGAGCAGAGCTCGAGTATTCGGCTCGTTAAGGGAGGCTCGACTTGATTAAAGAGGCTCGTTTAATAAATGACTAAGCTAAGCTCGTTAAGGCTCGAGCCGAACTCGAGCTCGAGCTCGAGCTCGAGCTTGAGTTTTTGGCTCGTGAAGCAATCGATCTCAAGCTCGCCGAAGCTTGGCTCGGCTCAGCTCATTTACACTCTATCTGTCAAGCACCAACCAAAAAATCTATTTAAACAAAATGCCGCAAAAATAAAGGTGATAAATGCATCCCATTTCTTCTGGTCTATTAAAATTGGAGGGGCATATGATTCAGGGCGTGATTTCCCGCCACTATATATTAAAGCAAATGATCTGTCAAGCACGCATTCAATGCTATCTTGTCATATTTCAACCTGGCCTAATATGTGCCAACAAAATATTCATACGACTTTGAAAAAAACTCGAGTCTACGCCATATGTCTTTTTTCGAAAATTTGCGCGGTTTCTTGATCGTGCTGATCTTGTCGTGCTCATGTTTGTGCTTACTAGGGAGCAAACAGTTCCAATTTAAAAGCACAATTTACTAACAGTTCCTTGGTTTTGGGAAGTTAACTGAACAACTTCACTTTGTGTTCGCATGCACGGGCAAGGCTATTTTGTTTCTCTAATTCGGATCGTTGATTGTTGAGATAAACAGTCCAAACAGTTACAGCACCTCCCACGAGTCTAAGAGGCAACCAATTACATAAGAACGCTTTACAATGCAACTGAATGGAACTGCTATCCGATCTAATTAGTTATACCAGAAACATGTCCTGTTGCCAATTAATTAGCTCCAGAAACTACACATTGTAACTATACACAATTGCATATTTTCTAAAATCTCAGGATTTCAATTTGAATAAATGTACACAAAAGATGTCGGTGCCGTTCTAACCCTTCTCAGTTGTTGTTCATTCAAGATCAAAACAAGACGATCGAATATATCTTGGGGTTTGAGATGGGTAACCATACGAAAAATATTCCCTTTTTACATGGTAAAATCAAAGAACTATCTACAACATCATTTAAGAAAATTCGACTGTTGTTGCAGTTACATCTTCTCAATCTTTTCAATGAAGCTGAGCATTGTCTTCTGGCCTTTCTCATCTGTTAAAATGCAAAACCCAAAAAACGAAAGTCAGTTAGTTTCTTCAAGCAAGTTCATCTACGCGACTTTTGGCAGTAACCAAACACCAGTACTGTAAATCTAGCTTCCTTCAAAATTCGAGAAAAATTTCGGAGATTTCTACATATTGATATGTTCGATATCTGAAATTTCTTCAAAGCCTTGACATAGATGGAAAACATTTAAGCCATGTTCCGCTAACTAAAAGAAGTTAAATAAGTACTTATTTAACTTCTTTTTAGATTAAAGATGATGTATTGCGAAAAAATAACTTGTCTCGTAAAACGGGATAGATATATAATTAGTTAAAAATAAGAATCTTAGCAAAATAGGACCTTAGACTACGTAATACTAACCAAGTTTGGCTACTGTGTGCCCTCTGGGATGATTAATCACAACTGGATCCACAAACGAGTCCAACAACTCAATCCCTGATTCTTTCAAGTAATCTGTTTCGCCTGTAAGTTAAACATAAGATACAGAAATGCACGAGTACCAATTGAGTCCTCAATTTGGTTCAAGTTAGTTCAACAACGAAATTAGCATCAGAAGAAGGAAGCTACCTATAATGTGGAGGGAAGGGCACTGGACAGGAGATGAAAAGGCATTGGCGGCCAGTTTGGGACAGGCAAACTTTGATACGGATCCGCCAAACTTGCCCCCTGACATTAAGATTACGTACTTCATCTTCGGAACCTTTGTGAGTGCCAGACCCTGTGATTGAAGTCCTGGCAATGTTGCAGATATAACGGCTCCCTACGGTTCCATTGTGAGCAAATTAAAATCGGCGAACTCAGAGAAGTAAGCAAAAGAGTCCTTTTGACGACTAAATATGATTAGAGAACTTCTCGTGTGGCCGTTTGTGGTCTTTCATTTCAACCAACACTCACACAATTGTGAGCTTTTCCAGGATCACAAAAAGCAAAAAGTCTATTCAACCGTTCTGTTTCACCGCTCCCCTCACCACTCCCAATTTGATCACCATCCGAATTGTAAGGTCCGGATTTTAAAATAACTTTTACATAGAAGAGTTTAACTCTTTCTGAGGAAGTGTCACGAATAGTTATTTTAAAATTAGGACGTTGATTGCCGAGACGGACGATAAGATTGAGCGCTGTAGCGAGGGGAACGGTGAAACGAAGTGGTGGGCGTAGAACCACCGAACAATAAGGACTCATATTGCAGAAATGTCACTATCAGGCTGAACTTTCATTATGATAGGACATGGTGACATACAGAAAACATTGATAAGCAAAAACGTGTAGGATTTAGATTTTAGAAACTCCGGTCAAATGAAAAGGAACAGGGCTTCTCTCTAGTTTTGGATATAACTGTATTGGTCCATTTTCATTGTATCAATTGTTCATCTTGTAGAGATCATCGAGAAGATTATTCCAACCAAAACTCATGTTCGGTGTTTGATTAAAACATGATTTCGCATAAATTTTATATTGAGAAAGAAAAGACAAAGTGAGACTATCAGATCAGAGCCCATTCATATGAACTGAAAATGAATCGATCACTTGCTGAGGGATTACTAATTGTCTTGTATGGCTGAGTTTCTCGATGAGCTCGAAAATATCAACGGTATCTGATCATCTTAATGGGTCTCCGATGGGACCCGAAAAATCAAAATTGGACCGTCTAGTTACCTCCAAATTTGGAAAGGATTCTCTCCTCCTAAAAACCATAGATAGATGGAATTGGCCACTTTTAGCAAAATCTTGTCCATCCATGTAATTCCTGTGGTTTCTTTTGCCTGTCAGAGTTTCTTAAAAAATGTTTCCCAAGACAAGGCAAGAATCTACTTACAAAAAATCATTCCCCCAAGAAAGTAAATCAAATATCAACAACCCACCTGGGAAAAACCCATCAGACCATCAAAAGGTCCATGCTTGATCATATAATCTTCAATGTAAGCAACACAGTTATCGAAATTGAAAACCTCCTGATAATCCTATTACACAATTCACACAAAATTAAGTTAAAAACGCATTCTTTGGACCAATATGGCATCTAAAATCACCCCAACATCAAAAGCTCAAATACATACAGAGTAAATAATGATCGAAAATAAGATGTAATAAGTGAGGATATCTGGGAGTCGAGGTAGGATCTTCTATGCCAAAAACTCATACGCTATTTCAACTGTCAGAAAATCAGTCGGCATATAGGTACATGGGTTTTTCGGGACAGAGATCGGAGCCCTTGGGAGGCACGATTGTCATTTTGCATTGTGGGTAATTGGATTTTGTTTATTTGGCCTCATATCATGGAATGCATCATCGGAAATGAATGCAAAATCTAAAAACCACATAGTGGAGCTTTTTGAATACTTATATACTAGGCCCCGTTTCTACTAACAAAAAATTCTAAAACCTTAAAGCATTTTACCATCTCGTTTCTGCTAACAAATAGTTGTCAATAAAAAACTATTTTTGCTACAGTAACTCTACTCGTAAACCTGTCAGCAACTATTCAAAATAACTTGACATTTCTCAACAACTTATTCGCTACCGAAAACACCGAACAACTTCTCAACCACAAATAAAAATCTAAAATTTTTTCGCTACCGGAAACACCTCCTAATTTATCTGTGATTTAGAATTCAGAATTATGAAATTGTATAAATGGCTCTCAAACACCCAAGAGTTTTTTTTTTTTCGTACCTGGCTATACTGGAACCACTCGTAAAAAGGAGGATCGTAGAAGTCTTCAATATCGGATTTGCGTTGGGCCAAGTAAGGGCCATTGGGGAAGACGAGGTCTAATTTCCCGAGCAATGCCTCGGGCCACCGTTTGATCAGCTGCGTCTGGAGCACTCCGGCGCTCATTCTCAGCCCATGGAGGCAGAGGAATCGTGGTTTCTTGTGGATTCGACTTCCGGTCTCACTTTTTTCGATTTTTCTAAACTCCTGGTAAAAGAGAATTAAGAAGTAGTTATGATCACCGTCGATTAGAGAAATGACACTAACACTCGTGTGTGCAAGTTACATGAGTAGGAGGTCAAGTAGGTGGCAGGATCCTCTATTCCGAAAATCTTTGTGCTAAGGGATTTTTTAGCCGTTAGATTGTATGATTTCAGGACAGAAGATATCGGACTGCCATAAGTAGGTGTATGCAAGTAGCTCAAATAGTTGTCCAATAATCAAATTTAGTGGATATCACATTTTCTCAATTAAGTACATCCTTTATTACAGAAAAACTTTTTATCTGGCTCTCTCTCTCTCTCAACAATGTTTAAAAAAAAAAAATTAAAAACCGTTTTTGAAAAAGGAAGTTTTTAGACAAAACTGTATTACACAAAAAAAGTTAAAAACTTTTTAAATTATTTTTTAAAAATGGTTCTTTATTTAAAAAAATTCAATAAAAAATTCAAAAATAATTTATTTTACAACTTTCTTTTTTGAAAATTATTATAAAACCATTTTTTCCTAATAACTAGTTTTTATTAGTTTGAAAACTATTTTTAAAAAATTTGTTTACTAAGTTCACATAGAGTGTTTAGTTTTTTTTTTTAGTTTGAATAGGTGATGTGATGAGTTTTGGGTATCCAATATGATTATTTGATTATAAACCTCTACATTACTAATCTTAGCAATTTCTTAAATGATTAATCAAAAGGTGATGTGACAATTTTTGATTATAAACCTCTACATTACTAATCTTAGCAATTGTGGATGCTCATAGTGGGTACTGGGTTGTAACATTTGATAAAAAGACAACTCGTTTCAATGGCTATTCATCTTAAATGCATTTCGAGTTTCTAGTAAATTGGTGAATAATATAGTTCAAATTTTTTTTCTTCATTTCTTTTAAGTATAGTCAAGAAGAAAAAAAAAAAAAAAAAGCAAAGAAAAACTAATTGACCGAACACCGAAAAGAACAGGACTTTTACCTGATCTCAAAGTACAGCCCCTCGATTTTAATTTTTTTAAGGGCGATGAAAATTTTCATTTATCATAAAATAACAAAAGATGAAATTTATAAAGAAAAAAAAGAAATGAATTGAGAGAGGTTCGAAGAGTAAAAAGACTCTCCTACTATTGCTACTCGCAAAACTTAATCTAACTCCAAGCCGCTCGATTTTTTCTAATAAAACAATATAACAAAACATTTTTGACAAGATTCCAACAAAAAACCAAAGACATAAATGCTGATCAAATATTCTCGAATTCCCATGTCTAGAATGTGTACAGATAGTTAAAGAATTTTTAATCACCAACTCATCTAAAAGTTTAAGTCGTTAGAGAGATGGCCAACTTTATTATTTTTATTCTCAACATGGCCCTTCACGTGTAGTCAGGCTCTCTTGCATAAGCGGGTTAAACATGTGTAAAATTTAGTCATTAGGTAGATAGTGAGGTTCGAACATAAAATATATTGTCTACTCCAGGGGCGGCTCCACATGGCGAACCATTTGGACTCGAAAAATGTACTAAAATTTCATTTTGTTATATATAATTTGATTTTTCTTTCATGTTTGTTCATGTTGTTGGCACTGAATTATTCATGAGTAGTCAAATTAAAAAAAAAAATCACTTAAATTTGTAAGTACGTAGATAATATGACTCAACAAAACAAAATAAATTAAGCACAATTCATTTTCAATCATAATAAAAAATATCATTTTATGTAGAGCTTTGTATCCAAAAAATTTCCTTAAATCGTTGAACTAAAATTCTGCAGCCGCCGCTGGTTTGCTCTACTATCATATTAAATTGTTAACCGTTAACCCATCTAAAAGCTTAAGCTATTAGAGAGAGTGACAACTTTATTAGCGTTGAGACACCTCTTGATCCAGGATAATGAAGCTCAACTTCACCAACTCGACATTGTAGCCGAAGACAGACCTCTTGATCCAGAGGAAAAGGCGTTGAGATGCAAAACCAAAGCAGAATATTGGAGGCTGTATAAACTCTCCGAATCATTTTGGAGACAGAAATCACGGGTCAAGTGGCTAAAATTGGGGGACAAGAATACAAGGTATTTTCAGATCATGGCTAATAACAGATTTAAAAGAAACATGGTTGGCTCAATTAGAGTTGATGGGAATGTGTTAGAGGACCCCTCGGAAATAAAGGATGCGGCTGTAATGCATTTCCGAAATAAATTTCACAGAGGAAAGGAAGTTTAGACCTGTGTTAGGGGGAGAGTTTCAGAGACACCTACCCGGAGATGTAACGATGCAATTGGAAAGACAGTTTGAGGAAGGGGAGATCGTGGCTGCTCTAAAAGGGTGTAACAGTTTAAAGGCTCCGGGTCCGGATGGATTCAACTTCTCGTTCATCAAGAAAGGGTGGGCATTCATGAAGGATCTTATAATCCAATTCTTCTCAGAATTTCATCGGAATGGAAAGCTCACGAAAGGTATTAACTCGGCTTTTGTTGCTTTGATCCCTAAAATTGATTGCCCGACTACCTTTAAGGATTTTAGGCCTATAAGTATGGTGGGGAGCATTTACAAAATCTTGTCTAAAGTGTTAGCCAATAGGATTAAAAATCAACTCCCTCTTATCATGGGCGAAACTCAAGCTGCGTTTGTTGGGGGAAAACAAATTTTGGATGGAGTTCTAATTGCTAATGAAGTTATTCATAGTTGGAAGCATTTTGCTCATGGTGGGTTAATTCTTAAATTGGATTTTGAAAAAGCTTATGACTGCTTTAACTGGGGCTTTTTGCTGGATATGCTCAAGAAGGTAGGTTTTGGGGAAAGATGGTGCGGGTGGGTTAGGGAATGTTGTTCCATAGTTTTGATGTCTGTCTTGATCAACGGGTCAGCCACGCAAGAGTTTCGAACACAAAAAGGGTTGAGACAGGGGGACCCTTTATCCCCCTTCTTGTTTAATGTAGTGGAAGCACTTAACATTTTGTTGGAAAGAGCTCGGGCGAAAAACATCATTAAAGGCGTGAAGTTGGGGACCAATGGGGTGACTATCTCTCACCTTCAGTTTGCCGATGATACAATCCTTTTTTGCAATAATGATTTGGAGGAAATGAGGAATATTAAGAGAATTCTTAGGTGTTTTCAGCTGATGTCTGGCCTAAAGATCAATTATTCTAAGAGTTCTCTTTGTGGTGTAAATGTTCAACAAGAGGATATTGAAGTATTTGCACAGATCATGGGGTGTCGAGTGGAGTCTCTGCCCATTAAATATCTTGGGCTTCCACTTGGGGCTAATCCGCGGAGGACCAAAACGTGGGAGCCTGTTATTGAACGGACTCAAAAGAGGCTTAGTAGTTGGCGAATGAAGACCATATCTACCGGGGGTAGGCTCACGCTTATCAACCATAACTCTAGCACTTTGCCAATTTACTACATGTCTCTATTCAAGATGCCAGTGGCAGTTGCAAAGTTGTTGGAAAAATTGCAAAGACAATTTTTTTGGGGGATACTCCGGACAAGAAGAAAATGCACATGGTTAGTTGGGAGAGGATCACTATGAAGAAGGAAAGTGGGGGCTTAGGAATTAAAAGATTGTTACAACAAAATTTGGCCTTACTTGCTAAATGGTGGTGGAGATATAGCAATGATAAAAACTCTCTGTGGGTCAAGGTTATTACAGGGAAATATAATCTGGACCGGAGGAGCTGGCTCCCATATTCTCCAGGCTCTGGCTTGATCTCTAATGTATGGAAGGGTATTTGCTCAGTTGGGGCTAATGATTCAATCCTTGGATTTTCGATTTAGGAGGGATTCAAGGTGAAGGTAAATTCAGGCCGAGACACGCTCTTTTGGGAGCATACTTGGTTGGGTGAGGTTGCGCTTAAAAATGAATTTCCGAGACTATACAGCCGATCTACTCAACAAAATGAGGTGCTAAGTGATATTTGGGCAGGTGGGGATTGGAATTTGGAGTTTAGGGGATTATTGCGGGTTCGGGAACTCCAACTATATGAGGATTAAAGCAAAGATTGAATGGTGTGACATTGGATCCTTCAAAATTAGATTTCATGCAGTGGATTTGGACAACGGACAAAGTTTTCTCTGTCAAATCAGTATATCGACAGTGGGAAAACCAAACGCAGTCACAGCATACTCTACTGGGCGTTCTTTGTGGAGAAATTTAAGCCCCCCTAAAGTGGAAATTTTCTCATGGATGGCCATACAGGATAGAGTTGCAACTCGATCGGTCCTTGTTGATAGGAATTTAATCTTCGAGGCTCACTTGGCGGTATGCCCCTTATGTACTCTTCATGTGGAAACGCCTCAACACTTGCTCTTACACTGCCGTTTTTCATGGCTGATATGGTCAGAAATTATGGAATGGTGGAATATTCAGTGGGTTAGTCCAAGTTCATTAGCTGAGGTAGCACTTTGGTGGTTTGGGAATAAATTTCGAAACTTGGAGAAACATATCTGGGAGGTATCCTTTTTTGCAACGCTCCGGTCTATTTGGCTAACGAGGAATGGTTGTATCTTCAACGATACAACAACACGGGCTTCGGAAGTGGTGGATTTGATCAAAACTAGAGTAGCCATGTGGATGAATGCTAAGTTTGACATCAAAATCTATACAGTGGAGGATTTCAAAGGGTATTTGGATAGGATTCGAAAAGTGAAGTTGTGAAGTGGTTAAGTAAGTGAGGTGTTCTTATCCAACCTTGGTTGGATAAGGTGCCAGAGTATAACTCTCTTTAGTAGCTGTGTTCTAACGTCTAGATTGTAATCGATGTACCCCTTCGAATTCAATAAAAAGTTTCTTTTGCTGACCAAAAAAAAAAAACTTTATTAGCGTATTTATTCCTGTACATAACACATTTGAGACTCAAATTAAAAATTTTATAGCTTGATTTCGGGCATTTGATTAATTCACTTACGTTGTTAATTAATTACATTAATTTCAACTTACTTCCACACTTTTTTCTCTCGCTATAACCGATGTGCGAGAAGCTAGAGTTTGTTTATGGCCATTGGTCATGATCTTTCCGGTCTGCTGTCTCGTGTTTGGACCAAGTCTCCCTGCAGTTAGTTGTTTAACCCGTTAGTACTACTATAACGCAAGAAATAGAAACAAAAGCTTTGATCTTGTATTGATCAGATAACAGAAATAAGAGCCCGTTTCAGAATACATTTTTAAAAAATAAGTACTTATTTTACATTTTCAAACTCAAAAATAATGTAAATGAAAAATAATTTTTTGAATTTTTTTTGCATCGTATTAAAGATCTCAATGAGATTTTTCAAACAAGATCCATATTGCATATTTTTAGATTTTAATAAACTCATCATTTCGCCTCCTTAAAAAATAAGTACTTATTTGGCGTTCGGAAACGGGGCCTAAAAATACATAACTGAATATAAAGAAACGAAAGGTTACATTAACTCGACGAAAAAAGAATCTGAAAAGTAAACCGAGGTCCGTGTATCAGACAGTGTTCAGAAAGACAGATTTGTTGCCTCGTCGGCGGAAAAGAATCGTACAGTAGTTTTTGCCAAGTTTTTTTTTTCTCTCGGCAAAAGAAAATTTTATTAAACTTGAAGATGGTACATCGAGTAGAGGGGAAGGGAGAACCATAAAGTTCACCACATCCCAAAAAGATAAGGAAAATAAAAGGAAAGATACATCCAAGACATCTAAATAATGAGTTTTCTAACACCGCTAAGATTTCTTTTGATATCTTCTGCCGTATATACTTTTAGATCAAATTTGGCTTTGATCCACCACCTTATCTGTCTGAGATCGTAACAAACACCGTAAACGTGAAAAGTGGAATAAATAAAAGCATGGAACGCAAGATGATTTTTTTGATTTCCAAAACAGGCTAAATGAAATTAGTACAATACTTATAGGAAAAGAAATGCATTGAACAACTTCTTCTCACGAAATCTTAACCTACATCCTCGCGTCTCAAATTTTAGAACTAACCGGCCTGCTACTAAGATGCCAACAAAATACCCTACGGGCCAAGTCCAAAACTACACCTAAATGTTTGATTCACCCTGCACAACCCTAACCAGAATAAAGACCCAAATGCAAGAAATATATGGAACGCGAGATGTTGACCCCTTTAATCATAGTGTTTAATTGGAGCACCAACTAACGTATGGCTTTTGTTTCCTCTAAAAACAAAATTTGGACTCTCTCTCTCTCTCTCTCTCTCTCTCTCTCTCTCTCTCATAGGGGAAAAAAGAGTTTATTAACCTTTGAATAGGTGCGCTCTCCTTTTCTCGGTCAACAGTAACAATCGACTAAGTTGTCATTCTCAAACAAGTATTTCTAACTTGAAATTTTTTGTTGAGAAGCATGTTGCTGTGCAGTACTTTGGTTGACTTGCGAGGCAAGTAATACCTTATTTTTATTGTGAAAAGACCAGAAGTGCATATGGTCTGTGATGGGATAAAAGAAGAGTACTTGAGGTGTGAATCAAAGGGAAATATAGCGAGGGGCTGTCCAAGCCTTAGACCGGTAGAGAAAAGGCCTGGGAGTATACCCTAGAATTGTAAACACTTAATTATGTTTCTTAATGCATTTCTAGTTTACCGAGAGAGAGAGAGAGAGAGAGAGAGAGAGAGAGAGAGAGAGAGAGAGAGAGAAGGCCTGAGACTGGTACCTTAGAGTTGGGAAGGCCTCAAGAAATTGATGATTTGTAAGTCATAAGTTTCTTTTGCATGTCATGAATTCGTTACTAGTAAATGTTATGAATTTCTATGCAAATGTTATTGATTGTTACGCATATGCATGTTATGAATTTCTACCAGATATTCATTTTAAACTCAAAGGTATAGACCATACATGCTCAAATAGTGTGTGTCAGATCTTCTCGTTTCCTTTTAATCTTTGTAACTTTATTGTTGAGATTAATAAAATTTCTTTGTTGATAAAAAAAAAAAACAAAGAGAGCATACCCTTAGAGAAATATGAAAAACAAATTAAAAAGAGCTAGAAGTATAAAATTACTTTGTTGATGATTAAAAATAAAAGAGAGAGAGAGAGAGAGAGAGAGAGAGAGAGTAGACCTGCTAATGCATCGAGAAGAGTTAATTTTCCAGAACCAGAGGGTTCAGTGATAGCCAACGCCTCTCCGGTCTCCCCATACCTGGTGGCCGCCTGCGAAATGGCCCAGAGACCACCGCTATTCTTGTCGGGCACCGCCACCCTCATCAAATCCTTCCGCCCCACCTTCTCACCACCACCCCAATATTGACGTTTATTAAACGTCACCACTCGTTGAGGTGGTGGGGATATGGACTCAGTGCTAAAGGGCAAATTTGGCATGTTCTTATTGTTGGGCAAGTCATTTTCAACCAAACCCGAGCTTTCCATTTTTGGATCATAAACATGATTCTTGGTCCTTTTGCGATAATTGGCTTCGGAATTTCTTGTCGGCCACGGGATTGAGATTGAGATCGGGCTTAGTGCCATTTTAGGTACTTGAGCATACATGTTTGTGTGTGTGTGTGTGTGTGAGAGAGAGAGAGAGAGAGAGAGAGAGAGAGAGAGAGAGAGAGAGAGAGAGATGCGGTGTGAATTTGAGAACTAGTTGTATTTATAGGCTTGGTGGGAAGATTATTTGTAATACATGGCCTAGCTTTGGATAATAGTACAAATTGTTTTTGTCTCATTACTTACTCTAAGGAGTATTTTATACACGGGATGTGTTTCATCCGAATGAGACGGAAATCTCATGGTTTCTGCGATCACCTATTGTGGGTCTTACTAAGCGTTTACTTCAATAATCTAAATCTTTCATCATGTTGGGCCTACAAATTAATCTGTTAAAGTAAAAAATTAGTTTGATCAGACATCAATAGCTATATCAAAAATTAAATTGTGGTGTATAAAACGGACGGTTTGATTCTGTTACCACTTCTTAAAGTTAAATTGTCCATAACCGTTAATTTTATAAACGAAAATTTAATTTTTGATATAAAAATTGATGTCCGATTAAGCTGATTTTTTTAAGTGGACATAATTTGTGAATTCTACAAGATGAACGGTTCAGATTACCGCAGTGAACGCTTTACGCTTGGTATGCCTCACAATGGGTGGCGAAAATCATAGGATTTCCACCTCATCCGAAAAGAATTTAATCTCTTTTATAAGACATTAAAGTGTATTTCATTGCGAACGAATATCATATGATACAATCAGATCTCACCGTTGACATGCGGGATATATGCCCTCAAAGAGAATTTTTGAAGAATATCATATAATGCAATCAGATCTCACCGTTGATATGTGGGATATATTCCCTCAGAGAATATTTGAAGTGAAGTCATGCAATAATAGTTTACAAACGTAGCCCCCATCTTACAACGCGATTGACTTTGCAGACATTGACCGCTCATCAAATCTAAGGGTACATATACTTCTTGTTGTTGAAAGACAGATGTGTAGTGAAGAATGAGTTTGATACGCTATATATGGCATGCTCCAGGGTATATAATATTTGTTTTCCATATTCACACTCTTCTCTCTCTCTCTAAACGAATAAAATTAAAAATTTTGAAAATTAAAATTTGGTATTTGGATGCTTGAAAAAATTAAAATTTGAGATTTGGATGCTTTTCAAGACAAAATACATTTGCTTATAGTATAGACTGATATTTAACTATATTAAATTAAACGATATTGCAACAGCATCAAGATGTGCGCGCAACGCATTGGTCCCTTAGAGTTGAAGACCCGATTTTCGCAGTCCCATCCTAGTTTTTTCAGTTGTGTTTGTTTCTATGAAATCTTATACTTACCAGGTTTTTGTTCGGGTTGGCTACTTGCCAGCTCTTCTCCCTTTGTGGTTGCGGGTGACATATAATTGTCCTTAACTTAGGTGCTAACATAGTTGGGGTGTAGATTTTTGGTTGTGATGCCGTTTTTCCCATTTCCTTTTAATCTTTGTAACTCTTTGGTTTGGAGATTAATAAAATTATTCTTTTGCTGATAAAAAAAACAGCATCAAGAAGTGGGCAACCAAAAAAAAAAATTTTGCTTAGAGTAGTCAGCATGTTCAAGGCATTTACACAAAATTACACACTACTAGCTGCTTACAATACGTATGTTCGCTCCTTCCACTTCACAAAATTTTGCTTTGATCAGAAACGCAAAATGTAGGTAGCCGTTTAGCTGCTTTGTTTTGGGCGGTGTTTTACCTTTGGTCTTTGTTGTTTTGGTTGGCGTCTTGCCGTCATGATTTTTTGGGTCTCAGGTAGCGGTTTGCCATTGTAATTTATTTAAACATGCGGTTTGCCGTTGAGCCCTTAGTCTGTTTAATTTTTTTTCTTTTTATAAATTAATAAAAAAAATTGTCGAGAAAAAAAATGTAGATAGCTATTGGAGAACCAACAAAAAATGGGTAGTTAAAATCAACAAATATAAAACCATCTCTTACTGGCCTAATAATTTGTGACAGTACGTAGGCCTTGTCGTATGGCCTAAAAGATCAAGCTCAAGTTATTATCAGTACGTGGATCAAAAAAAAAAAAAAAGTTATTATCAGTACCAAGTAGTATTGGCTTACGTATACCTTGTACTAGCGTTGAGCCCGTTCGATACACAGAACAAAATATAATAATTATATTGGTATTTTTTTTGCTCCATACAACAAATGGGCGCAACATTAGTTGATAAAAAATATAATTCAATTTTTTATCCGGTTCCGTGTTCAATGCACGCTAGTGCTGTCCCCATTCTACGCACGAAAAGACATATATATCTATTGTTATGAATGAAAAATTTTAAGTGAATAAAATAAATTTAAATTAATTTGCAATTGTAAAAAGGAAAAATAAACAAAACAAATAAACAAAAATTACAAAGTATTACAACCCCCTCAATATATAAAATTTTAGGAAAATAGAATTGGGTATTTGGAGGCTTAGGAGAGACAAATACATTTGTATAGCGTACGTATTGATTGAATTGATATTGCTCGATTGATACCACATGGAAGTGGTCTGTCACCATCAAGATCTCCCTCAAATTTTTTTTATAAAATTAAATGTGCAACGTCCTCGTTATACCTTGACCCATCAACGTCCTCCCTATTGGCCATGGTATAATACTTAATCGTGTATAATATTTTGTTCTGACACAATGGCTCCAAGAGGTGACGCGTACAAATATTTCACAATGTGCGGCTCTCACAACGTATAGACCAAAGTCGTGCGTTGATACTATTTGTTAAGGATCCATCCGTTGCCGGCCTAATAATTTGTGAAAAAGGCATGCACATATTAAGTAAGTCTAAGACGTAAGCGAGAATTAATCGAATATGAGAAGAAAATAATTCATTGAATCTAGAAATCATCTAAATCTACGACTAGTCCAAATTTGAATCCTATACCGTTGAACTACTTATAAATTGGGTCCTGCAATATGAAAAGAATATGCCATAATTTATGAGCTTATTTTGATGCTTTCAGCATATAATGTATTTGCAGCTTTTTTCTTTAGTCTCTGGAATATTAAAGTGTTGAAATTTACCATAAAAGAATATCCTACCTTTTCCACATTATGTAGGAGGAAGATGGGATTGAACTTGCCAAAAGATGTTTTGTCGAACGGCATCGGGAATGCACTTAAGTGTCATTTAATAATATTTAAGACCTCTCCATTTATATTGTTTAATTTATTGGCTTTGATTTTGATATAAAGTTCACCTGATATCAGAGTGGAACCCATTCCACCCCATATTTTAAAAACTCACAATCATCACCTCTCGATGACAGACCAACAAAAAGGCTGCACGATGACATACCGAAAAAGAGGCTACACATACGTAACAGACTACAAATGCGACTGCACGTGATGGAAATATTAAAAAAATATAGTCCAACATTGCTTGGAAATGGAATGAACCAGTTATCACTTTAATAATATTTGGATTTCTTCACTCGTTGCTTATTGACTTTGAGAGCTGAACATGAAGTTTCCACAATTGGAGGTTATGATTTGAACAAGGTTTTAATATAATTATTCTAACCATACTGACATTTGCGGATCGAAAAAAAGATGGGATTCAACTCTCTTGGCTAAATGAATTTGGAACAATCACTTGGACTAGCTTGTAATTCATTAAAAAAACCATGTGCGGGTATGTATCATGCATACACAACAACACATTGATCAGACAGTTTTCAGTAATTATTTACTATATACTAGTACTTATTAATGTCGCATAAAGTTGATTTTTTTTAAAAAATATTACTTTATGGACCCTACAAAATGTGCTATTCAAATTACTTTAAAGTATATATGGGGATCAACTTCCTTCGAAACATGCGGGCCGGGTGAGATTGGGAACTTTGCGTGTGAAAAATATGTTCTCAAGTAGGGACGGAACCAGGATTTTGTAAACACGGGGGCCAACCTATGAACAAGATTTTGAAATTTGAAGGTTTGGGAATCTAATAGTTTGTTTGGTTTAGATTTTGAGGGAGGTATTTTTTGGATAGTAAGTAGAGAGGGATAGAAAAATAAATGAGATCAATAATCGAAGGAAAGACTTATGGGAGGCCATGCACAAATCGAGAAATTGGGTTTTGGGACAAAAAACGAACACATTTTTATGTCTAAATAACAATCAATACAAAATACAATACCTAAATGTTCTCACCAAACAAAAAATAATAATATTTATAAAAAAAAAACCTAAAACCGCGCTGGGCCCTTGGTCCCCATATGCCCACACCTCTCTCCGTCTTTGTGCTCAAGATATTTGTTTTCTAAATGCCTATAGGTGTTGAAAAACACTCATTTAATCCACCTAATCTACGCTTTGTTGGTCCGTTTACAGTGTTACTTGATATATTTTAGTGTTTTATAATGTTTGTAGGCCATGGAGACCGATGAGTGCGAACACGTGTAATTTGGAAGGTCTGATGGAGCATTGCCGTGAAGATGGGAATTGATCAAATTCTAACCATATGTTATGCACAAAATGGAGTTTGAGGTCAAAGTACAGAACTTCCTAAAGTGGGGCCTCCAATTAATTGTTAGACAGTGTCCAAGAGGCTTCTATGCAGTTAGTACATTAAAGCCCTACCAATATAAGAATATCTCTGACGCACGACTTTACACCACGGACGGACGAAACAAGAAGAATAACGAACGGGGCTGCCGTGGTCACGAAGAACGGGCTTGTGTTCAATACTGTTTCGTGTTCTCTTTTTCTTTCAATTATTTAAAGTCTTATTCAACTATTTGCATCCTGGTAATTCGTTTTAATTTTTGTTTCAAATAAAAGTTATTCGGTGATATTTGACTAGTTGATATTTATTGATTATTTTTTATCTTGCGCAATAAAAGCATGTTTCAAATTATGGTTTCTTCTGTTTCTTGTACAATGATTAGTGAATAGTCGTATAGGTAAGGTCGCAGGGTGATATGCACACCGTGGTCAGTTCGGAGGCAGCTCCTATTTTCAAACAATGAAAAAAATAATTTTAGATTGGTAAAATACTTCTCGTAGACGAATCTGGGTATTGTCAGAGCCCATGTGAACGGGGAAATGGAGATCCGAAACTCATTCTCCGCTATGCATGGGTAAACGGCGACCATAAGGGTTCGCATCTTGCGGGTATCTTTTTCAGTCTAAAATTCAATGTTTTAAAGAACACCAATTGGAGCAGATGTTAATCCGGACTGATTACGAGTGCTATGTACCCTACCATTGTACCTCATTTTAATTATCTGAAAGGTACAATTAATTTCTAGGTTTTAGCTAATCAGCAATCAAATCGTCAAGGGGTGGCTATATAAGAGCGAGCTTAAATAAGTAACAATCCGAATTTTTAGTCAGCACACATTACCGTCTCTGTGGATTCGACTCCGGTCTTACCGGATATTGTGCTATGTCAATCTCAATCCTACGTGTGGGGCAACCCATTATTTTAGGACTAGGAATTCGTCAAACATTTTTGGCACCGTTGCCGGAGACGGAAACGTGTGTTAAGAATTCAGATAGTTATTTTTTTGTATTTGTTTTCTTTTTAGTTCTTTGTTTTGAGTCATAATTGGTAGAGGTAGACAATCTTCCATCATAGGAAAGCAATTACCTCTAGCCTGTTTTTTTTTTTTTTGGGATGAAAAAAAATGGCCGATTTTGCAAGGTGTTATAGAGATTATGCAAAACAATTTAATTGTTCAGTGTCACTTCCTATATTTTATGATTTGGCCTCAGAAAGTCCTTTTTCGCATGTCCATAACCTTGAGAAAGCTTTTGCTAGTGATGAAGTGGCTCTTTTACATGTATTCTCAGTATCTTTGCGTGGTAGTACTCAATATTGATTTAATTTTTTGAGTCCAAGATTGACATAGAGTGAGATTGTAATACAGTTTTTCAAAACTTTCAATTCCTCGTATGAGACTCATATACTTTTACAAGAACTGTCAGATTTCTCTATCAACAAGATGATGATTCTTTGTCACAGTATTGGGAGCGATTTAAAATTTTCATATTCTCTTGGTCGAGTTTTAATTATGAGCTTAGCAGTCCTTTGGTTACTTTTTGCCATACTTTAAATCCTAAAACATGGCCAGGTGAATTTTAGGTTCACTAATGAATTCTTGGATAAAAACGCTGAAGATGCTTAGGATTACCTAAATGAATTAACCCAAAAGTTTCAATTTTGTGAGTTGACTGAAAGTTCTGAGGATGCCAATTATAATGGGAGGGAAAAAGAGGAAATAGAACCGCCTTATTTTGATCAATTAGCTGATTTTCTTTCTTGCAATCAAGTTGAAAATTTTCAAGTAATTAATTCTTGTGTATTGAAAGATGAAACAACATAGTCACTTGTAACTAACGAAATAGTTGTTTCACCTGAAATGCAACAATCTTCTCAAGAGCATTCTAGTACACTTGAAATGAATTTTCATGACGCGACTCCTAAGGAGTCGTTGCCAATAATTGTGCAACGTCCACTTGTTCTTAATGATCAAATATCCCCAGCTATAGATGTTGATGTCATCACTCCTATTAAGCATCCACTATTGCGAAAGATTGTTAAGTTAGAACAAACACTACAACAAAAAACACTTTCGGTGACATGCAAAAATGTCACAAAAGGACCAAATTTTGTCACCTATTATCTTTGGTGACACAAGAAGATGTGTCATTGTATCCATGACACTGAAAGTCAATGGTGACAAAATTATGTAGTTGTCACGGAATGTTGTCAACAGTGACAAAAATTTGGTGTCACCGAAGACAGATTTTCCGTGACACAATTGTCACCGAAAGTAACAATGACAGCAATATGGTGTCACGAAAGAGAGATTTTCTGTGACAAAGGTGATTATGTCACGGATAGTAACGATGACAAAACCATATTGTCACTGAAAAGAGATTTTTCTGTGACAAAGGTTGTCACTAAAAGTACCTATCAAGACAACCAATTGTGTGTCACTAATAACCTATCGTAGTAATAGACACACAACAGTGACAATCTCTTTTGTCACCAAAAATAGGACTTTAACAGCAATACACAATTTATTCCATATATTGTTTTCACCTGCTTACAAATTTTTTTGTATCTTATGATTCAACTTAGCAGAACTTAAATTGCGAAGAAGCAAAATATCATTCAAATCAAATATTCAATAAGTCAACATTCATCATCCAACTTCAAAACATTTCAAAATATTCATTCTCCAATAATAACCACTTCAAACTTAACAACATTACTGAAACTACAAAACATCCATATCTATGGTGTGTCCAATGACAAAAAGAACTCAAAACAAGTGTTCCCTTTAACTACCAAAAAGTCTTCAACTCCATCTTGGTTAACTGCCAAAAAACAACTCCATCTCCTTGCTTACCTGTACAAAATTGCAAAAAAAAAAAAAGAAGTAATTATATAACATGTCAAGCCTACGAAAGGTTTTGAAAAAGAAAGAGATTTTGCTCCAAGTTGTTATATAATGAATTATGGAACGACTCATGAGTGACCAAGTGAGCTACCCAACCTAGATTTTGATGTTATTCTACATAATATCGATGATATGCAAACTACGTAGCAGCAAAAACTTTGCCAGAATCAAAGTGTCGGTGTCAGAAACGTGTTAAGACATGGACACGCTCCGAACACACTTTAGACACACGTGTTTGACACACTTCTGGTTCATAGCTTTCTAAATGAAGTTCTACTCCTAGTATGACCATATTGCCTCCATGCCAAAGGCAAGTTAACAAAAGAGATCCGAATGAAGCATTGTTGATTGATACTGGATAAACAGATTCCACTAAGAAAGCATGTCCAGATAGCTACATAGCTACTATGAGAAATCAAGCTACTCAAAACCAGTATAATCTCTACTTAATTAGTTAATAGAGTACTACTAGCTAAACATTGAACACACGTACGTTGAACTGTTGATAGAACTACGGATCAAGAAATTTACTTTTCTAGAAATCTTATAAACATATAAATCCAAGATAACGATACATGCATAGTAAGTTCAAGGGTATACACATCCAACTGTGTATGCATTTTAGTATTCCCGCGTAAACTCCTTTCCTTTCAGAGTGATGGGCAGGCAACAAAATTTCTATGCTGCGACAAGAATTATTCAACAAGACAATTATCCAATGATTAGAAGTGTTTAGGTGATTCCAGCATAGCATGAGTTTCGTAAACTATCAACTGTTCTATATCAATTTGCTACATTGACTTGAATGCATAAAAAGTAAGTAAAGGCTCTAACAATCAATAAAATATTCTTATTAGCATAGTTTAGTGGTTATTAGTTCGATAAATTATTTTGAGCAAATAAATTTAGAAGGTCGGATGCTCACACTGATGAAGGATATAATCATGTATGGCTTCTTCATAAACCATAAAACTAGCTGTGCACTTTGAAGCATTTCAGACGTGGGAAAAGCTGAAGGAGTTCTTCACGGCTTCATCTCTTGGAGAGAGGTATGCTGCATGCAAACATCAACAAAAGATACATTCCAATAAATATTACATAGGGATTAGTGTCTGAAACTGCAAACAAATACATTTTTAGAAGAGAAGAATGAAAGACCAATCCTATGAAGCCATTCTTAATTCTCCCAATACCAAGTGGCCAAACTTCCAACTCATTAGATTAACAGCCACAATAGGAAAAACTAGGCTCCTTAACCTAATGAAATTTATAATCTTGAAAGCAAATCAAACAAACCTCTGTACCTACATTGCACATAAGTTGAAGCATCTTAAAAATCAGAAACCAGTTTTCCAGTTCTTCCTTTGATTTAGGTGACAATCGCACAACTTGAATGGAATCTGAAACGGAAAAAAAATTGCATCATAAAGCGACAGGTGTATCATTTTGCCACTGACAGGTATCCAACCTACGTAGCAGCGAAACTTCGCTGGAAGCAAAGTGTTGGTGTCGAAAACAGCTAATAATAAGCTAGAAAGAACAGCTAGTAATAGCATAGTAAATTGAAGAGTCAGTTATACATATAATGAACGTAAGCTAAAAAGAACCAAAATGAGCCGGAAACAGCTAGTAAGAAGCTACAGGTTGCCAGTTGTACCGTCACATCAGAATTACAAGACCCACAGTAGTCCCTTATGGGAATTGGCATTTTCGGGACACTCGGCACATCCAAGTTTTTTCCCAAATCGACATGTTAGACTTTAGCTAACCTACAAGCTAACCTACAAGCACAAAAGAAAGCCATACAAGCAAGCAAGACTAGGAAGATTGACTACACACCAAGTCCCTTGGCACATCTATGTATTCTTCTAGTATTATATGAGAGCGTGTAAGTCAATCCAAGAAGCGTCGAACTTGTAAAGAAAAACTGAAAAAGAGAACCTAAGAGCGTAAAGGAAAGAATTAAAAGCTAGAACTAGTGTCATTTCTAACTTCAATGAAATACAACTTAAGAAAACTTACCACAAGTGAGATTTCAAAATAAGTGAGCTGCAACCAAAATCAGTAGAAAGTAAGCCACGTTTATTTACAATTGATAGATTATCATTGATGGTACTCAGTAGATAAGGTCTGGTGAATTGACTTACCGGAAAAATACAACTGAACCCAACATAGTGAATCAATAAAATCCCAGACATGGATCATGAAAACAGTGAGCATGGCATGACATGTCTCATGAATTCATTAGTGAACACACCATACCAGTGTGCTGGAAAAAAAAAACTGAAGTCAATGACAGGTAGATTAAGTTTGTTCTCACCATTCATACCCTTATAACTCTATAGTATCAATTCAAATTGTTATAACTCTATAGTCATTGAAAAGCACTAACTAAAACATTTCGAACCTACGATCTCTAAATTGGAAGAAAATTACTCACTTAGCATTCAAAAATCAGGCAATATGCATATAAACTGTCAAGCAAATGTGAAAGATCAAAGCGTAAGAGAATCAAATACCGAGATCACTATTCCCAGGGAAACGAGAAGTCATTGAGAGTATAGAGAGATCCATCCGAGTGAGCTTCAACTGCAGCGAGGGGCCTTTTCTCTTCCACCTATGCTGCCAAAACTGAACTATTAGAAAAGTCAAACATAAAAATGTCACCTATGTATAAGTGATCAGAAAAGCTTACCTTTCCACGCTCCAAAGGGATCATATATGTTGTGCAACCTACCAATCCGACACTAAATTCCAAAGTCTTTTGTATAGTGCTTACATAGCTCTTCTGTCGCGGGTTTCTCCAAGCCATAAGCATCTTGAGGCTTAAAATAAAAACCAAAAACAAGAAACCCATAAACTACTTTTTAACAATTGGGAAAAAAACTACAACTAGATTAGAGGTTTGCCTACTAGAGAAAACATACCAACCTCCACAGGCCATGCATCAGATTCCTTCAACATCAAATCCTGTCATTGGAAGCCTGCATATATCCAAACAAAGCTTGAATTTTTACCAGCCATAGTAAGATGTAACATTGACAGTTCAACAACGTGATTAACTAATGTAGATCGTTCCAGACTTGAGAACTCTAACTTCTCTCAACATGGAAAATTCATCTTCTTCCAAACCCTAGGGCAACATACCTTTTGACTCCATTGAACGTAGCGGCCTCAAAGCTTGTTGAAACTGATCATTGTGTTGTTATACACAATAACTGAAATACTAGTCCTAAGGATCACAAGCAAAACATGCCAACAGAAAACAGAAAACAAAGTAATATCTACACTATATTTAAGCTAAGAAAAAACCTTCTAAGGTAAACCCCAATTAGCATAGAAAGCCCAATTCACTTGAGTTGGCTTAACACCCCTTTTGGCACTCAAAAAATTCCTGATATAGCCAACATTACGAAAAAGGACCAGCGAAATTGCTAGCATGGAATTAGATTTCCAAAAACTATTTTCTTCATACAAGTAATTCCATCGAGAAAGTAAGGGCTTTTACCATTTCCTGCCACAAAACCAAAGCTTATTTGCGTCCTAACCAAAACCCAGAAACCCTCATTCCCCTCGACCACTCCCTCCCTAAATCGACTGCCTTAACAAATATACCTCACCCCGGACAATGAAACCCGAATCTGCTGGAGAAGAAACAGAGATGGAGAAATATCGAGAGAGACATAGAAATATCAAGAGCGAAACATACAGGGAGAGAGAGATATATATACCAGTAGTGAGCAAAAAGCCGAATACGAGAGAGAGAGAGAGAGAGAGAGAGAGAGAGAGAGAGAGACTTACAGAGATGGATTGGTGAGAGGCAATCCGAGCACTAGGGAAATTTTCTCTCTGCACGAGAATGAAAAGTACCAAATCAGTCGGTAAAATTAAAACAATGAACCCGAAGTCGACCAATCATAGACCACCCACCTTCACCCAACCCTACCGGCCCCCAGCTTCACCACACCACGGCGCCATCCTTGGAAAACCCCAAACCGATTGACGAAAGTTTCAAACACAGATGCACAAAATTGAGAGAGACCAGACGACGATGAAAAGCATAAATCAAGCCCTAATTAAACCAAATGAATCTCTAATTTTATAACTCAAATGAAGCCCTAATTTTTGCAAATAGATAAAAATATACACACAAGTGCGAGAAAGAGAAGGTTTCATACCTGATTTATAATTTGATTCAGTGTTCTCTCTTCTTTTCGGAGAAGGAGAGCTTGAGGTCTGTAGAGAGGAGGAGAAAGAGGGAAAGACGTAATGAAACGAGAAAAAGATATCTGAAATCAAAGTAGGGCTTTACTCAATGGTCTCCTTCGCGTTTACTCGATATCTGAGCAAGAGTTCGGCGAGGAAGGGGCGGAGATGGAGATGGAGATGGAGATAGAGATGGAGATGATGATGTAGAGGCAGCCCGTGAGTGTTCAGCGTGAATGGTGCCTCTGAGCCTTCAGCGTGAATGGAGGGGCAGCGTGAGTGGAGAGAGGCAGGGTCTGATGGAGAAAAATTAGGGCTTGTTTTCGGTGAAACGACGTCATTTTATGTGGTATAGCTTTTCATTTAATTTTTAAGGCGCGCCTGAATAAAATAGAAGCCCGGGAGTGCGAAAATTCAGATCTTTCAGTGACAATTTTATGTTTGTCACTGAAACTTGTCTTCGGTGACAAATTTTCTGTCACCAAATCTCCTCTTTATTTAGCCCATCACCTGTTGATTTTCGGTGACAAGCGGTAAAAATTTTTGTCACCATTGAATATATTCCGTGACAACACCAATTTTTTGTCACCAAAATATACCAAAAGGTGTCACTAAAAGTGTTTTTTGTTGTAGTGAAATTGATTTTCTTGGTGTTAATAATTTTAATGTGGTTTACTATCCATTTTTCTTAAAACTCATCAACAACTTGAAAGTTAATTTGGTTGGGAATACGTAATTGATAGAATTTAAATTTCAAATGCAACTAAGGCAATTAAGATATTCTAAGTATTCGGTTTTGTGGCATGGTTGCATACAATTTTTAAAGGAGTGTTTGAAATAGAGTGAGATGTTGATTTTGATTGTTTTTCGTAATGTGATGAATAGTTGGATTTCACGTGATGAGAGTGAATGTCATTAATTTTTTGTATAATTTTTTTTTTCTCTTCCTCAGATTAGCTACTTTTATTTTATTTTTTTGTGAGGACTAACATTGCAGGATGCTTCGTTCAAGTTGTCTTCTTCCCGCAATATTATTTCTTGCATAGTTCTCTTTTGTGAAGTGATACATTTTCCTTCTTTTTCTTCATGTCTTATTTTTGTTCTTGCATTCAATGAGGACATCGAATGGTTCAAGTTGGGGGAAGGAATTATTTTGGTAGTTTATTTTTTTTTCTTAGAATATTAAAATTCTAAAAAAAAAGAGAGAAAAATTTCAAAAAATTTAAAAATAATGGGACTCTTTTTGCATGCGATTTGGCAGTACTTATTGTGATTACTTGTTGAATAATTGAGATGAGGTGTGTTACCTACCATAGTGATATCTGTTTTTGGCTTGGTAGTTCTACTTGCTAGCTTGTCTTAAGAAGTTGATCATGACACTCTTGTATAGTACTATTGCACGTCACGTTTATTTGGGCATTGACCACTTGTGAACCATGACTTGACCAATCTTGATGACTAAATTAGTGGAAACTTATGCCCTAATGAGCTTTTGTGCCCTATCTTTTAGAGTGGTGTCACTTTAACTTTTGGTTTGTCATAGAAATAATTTATTTGTTGTAGTCTCATTATTTTTGATTGTTGAGTGTTGGAACTTGAATGCATAACAATATCCCTTGGGTTTTGGCTCGTCACATAGATGTTACGCCCATTGGAGAGGATTATAGGCATTTTCTTGATGTTTGAGCCAGTTCATTCCTTTGTTTTCACATTTATCCCTTGTGAGTCATTTTAAGCCTTATATATTTAGCCTTTTTTTGGTTAGTTTCACCTTCCATATTGTGTTTGGAAAAAGACAAAAATATAAAGGTATAATTTTTGGTTGGATTGTGAAATTTTGTGCTTGAATTGTGGTGCCCTTAAAAAAAGAAAACACAACACAAAAGAAAAAAGAAGAAGAAAGGGACGCTAGTATGCTCAAAAAAGAGGAATCGTGCTTTATAGTTAAAAATGTTGGAAGATTAGAATGAGAGCTATGGTGGAGTTGAAAAGTAAAAAAAAATTGGGCACACATTATTAAATTAGCTATAAGTTGTTTGCCTATTCTCGGACACATGATAGTTTACTCTAACCTTGAAATATTTTTCCTTAACCCACATTACAACAGAAATTAAAGTCATATTTGATCATTGGGGTGATGGGAAGTAGATTGAAGGATGTGAGATAGAGTTTCAATACTTTGTAGTTTGTTCTTGAGACTATGTGACCACTATATAAAGCGCTCTTTTTGTTTCATAGTGTGCAAGTGTTTTGATTTCATTTAAATAACTTTTAACCGCACAATTGAGAGTTCATACAATAAACCTTGTTTTGAGTGATTTTATTTGTGAGTGCATGACACTGTGAGGATTGAAGTCGAGACTCGGTCTGGAGAGAGCGGTTAGTTATTGGACACTTTTGGTTAAGGCCCGTATCACACACACGCTAAGCCTAGGTGCCATCGTTTATTTTTTGACTTATAGTGTTGGAAACTATTTGTGCCTTCTTATATCTTTGTGGTAGCTGCACATTCTTTACCTGATGGGCTAGTGAGTTGTATGATAGGTTTTGGGTTATGTGTGGAAGGGTTCATAGTGTTTTGTGGGTGATTACTACTGAAACCCTCACAAGACTTTAATCATGCTACCAGGGCCGCTTGGGAGTTTGAAAATACTATCTATTTTAATTTATTTATTTTAGTTGTATTTTATTTTCTTTGCTCTAGAACTAGCAAAATGTAAGTTGAGTAGTGTGATAGGTGCTGAAAAACACTCATTTAATCCACCTAATCTACGCTTTGTTGGTCCGTTTACATTGTTACTTGATATATTTTAGTGCACTACAAGAAATTTTGCTTTTCCCAGCATTTTATAAATGCCGCTAAAAGTTAAAAAAATGCCGATAAAAAGTATTACCGGCATTTGTTAGGCATTACCGGCATTTATTACATATGCCGTTTAGGAGAGTGTCGGTAAAAGTACAAATGCCGGGAAAGGTCTCTATAAATACCGGGAATAATTGGACTCATTTGCGGCATTTGTACAAATGCCGGGAAAAACTATAACATATAAGACAAAATGCCACATGGGCGCCACGTGTCCGCCACATGGTGCTTATTTGTCTCCCACGTGTCCGCCATGTGGCGCCCACGTGGCACGCAAATTTTGTGGAGAAATTGTCCTCCCCAAGATTCGAACTCGTGACCTTTGGCTTGCGCGCGTGTGGAACTACCATCTAGGCTAGCCACCATATTGAGTTCCCTTGCACAAAGAAAAATATTTATATTATACGGAGAGTATTCCCGGCATTTTTTTTCAACAAATGCCGGTAATAGTTTAACGGTATTATTTTGGCGGAAAAAATCGACTTTTGCCGGCATTTTTTTAAACAAATGCCGGTAATAATTATTTTTTTCCGGCATTTCAAGAAATGCCGGTAATAATGGCTTTTCCGGCATTAAGTAAAATGCTGGGAATGACCATTTTTCTTGTAGTGGTGTTTTATAGTGTTTGTAGGCCTTGGAGACCGATGAGGGCGAAAACGTGTAATCTGGAAGCTCTTATGGAGCATTGCCGTGAAGATGGGAATTGATCAAATTCTAGCCATATGTTGTGCAAAAAATAGAGTTTGGTGTCAAAGTACAGAACTTCCTAAAGTGGGGCCTCCAATTAATTATTAGACAATGTCCAAGGGGCTTCTATGCAGTTAATACATTAAGGCCCTACAATATCTCTGACGCACAACTTTACACCACGGACGGACGAAACAAGAAGAACAACGAACGGGGCTGCCGTGGTCACGAAGAACAGGGCCGTGTTCAATACTGTTTCGTGTTCTCTTTTTCTTTCAATTATTCAAAGTCTTATTCAATTATTTGCACTTCGATAATTCATTTTAATTTCTGTTTTCATAAAAGTTATTCGGTGGTATTTGATTAGTTGATATTTATTGTTTATTTTTCATCTCGCGCATGATAGAAGCATGTTTCAAATTGGGTTTCTTTTGTTTATTGTGCAATGATTAGTGAGTAGTCATATAGGCAGAGTCGCATGATGATTAGCATACCGTGGCCAGTCCGGGGGCTGCTCCTATTTTCAAACAATGAAAAAAATAATTTTAGATGGGTAAAATATTTCTCGTAGGCGAATCTGGGCATTGTTTGAGCCCATGTGAACGGGAAAATGGGGGTCTAAAACTCATTCTCCGCTATGCATGGATAAACGATGACCATAAGGGTTCGCATCTTGCGGGGTATCTTTTTCAGTCTAAAATTCAATGTTTTAAAGAACACCAATTGGAGCAGATATTAATCCGGACTAGTTAGGAGTGCTATGAACCCAACCCTACGATCGTACATCCTTTTAATTATCTCAAAAGTATAATCAATTTCTAGATTTTAGTTAATCAGCAATCAAATCGTCAAAGGGTGGCTACCTAAGAGCCAATTTAAATAAGTAACAACCCGAGTTTTTAGTCAGCACAAATTACCGTTTTTGTGGATTCGACTCCGGTCTTACCGGATATTGTGCTACGTCGGTCTCAGCTTTACGCTCAAGGCAACTCATTATTTTAGGACTAGGAATCCATCAATAGGGCTGTAAATGAACCGAGTAGCTTGCGAGCTCGGCTCAGCTCGTTAAGACTCAGCTCAACTCGGCTCATTTAGTAAACGAGCAGAGCTCGAGTATTCGGCTCGTTAAGGAAGGCTCGACTCGATTAAAGAGGCTCGTTTAATAAATGACTAAGCTCGGCTCGTTAAGGCTTGAGCCGAGCTCGAGTTTTTGGCTCGTGAAGCAATCGATCTTGAGCTCGCCGAAGCTCGGCTCGGCTCGGCGTATTTACACCCCTATCTGTCAAGCACCAACCAAAAAATCTATTTAAACAAAATGCCGCAAAAATAAAGGTGATAAATGCATCCCATTTCTTCTGGTCGATTAAAAATTGGAGGGGCATTTCCCGCCACTATATATTAAAGCAAATGATCTGTCAAGCACGCATTCAATGCTATCTTGTCATATTTCAACCTGGCCTAATATGTGCCAACAAAATATTCATACGACTTTGAAAAAAACTCGAGTCTACGCCATATGTCTTTTTTCGAAAATTTGCGCGGTTTCTTGATCGTGCTGATCTTGTCGTGCTCATGTTTGTGCTTACTAGGGAGCAAACAGTTCCAATTTATAGGCACAATTTACTAACAGTTCCTTGGTTTTGGGAAGTTAACTGAACAACTTCACTTTGTGTTCGCATGCACGGGCAAGGCTATTTTGTTTCTCTAATTCGGATCGTTGATTGTTGAGATAAACAGTCCAAACGGTCACAGCACCTCCCACGAGTCTAAGAGGCAACCAATTACATAAGAACGCTTTACAATGCAACTGAATGGAACTGCTATCCGATCTAATTAGTTATACCAGAAACATGTCCTTTTGCCAATTAATTAGCTCCAGAAACTACACATTGTAACTATACACAATTGCATATTTTCTAAAATCATAGGATTTCAATTTGAATAAATGTACACAAAAGATGTCGGTGCCGTTCTAACCCTTCGCAGTTATTGTTCATTCAAAGATCAAAACAAGACGATCGAATATATCTTGGGGTTTGAGATGGGTAACCATACTAAAAATAGTCCCTTTTTACATGGTAAAATCAAAGAACTATCTACAACATCATTTAAGAAAATTCGACTGTTGTTGCAGTTACATCTTCTCAATCTTTTCAATGAAGCTGAGCATTGTCTTCTGGCCTTTCTCATCTGTTAAAATGCAAAACCCAAAAAACGAAAGTCAGTTAATTTCTTCGAGCAAGTTCATCTACGCGACTTTTGGCAGTAACCAAACACCAGTACTGTAAATCTAGCTTCCTTCAAAATTCGAGACAAATTTCGGAGATTTCTACATAATGATATGTTCGATATCTGAAATTTCTTCAAAGCCTTGACATATATGGAAAACATTTAAGCCATGTTCCGTTAACTAAAATAAGTACCTATTTAACTTCTTTTTAGATTAAAGATGATGTATTGCGAAAGAATAACTTGTCTCATAAAACGGGATAGATATATAATTAGTTAAAAATAAGAATCTTAGCAGAACGTACAGGACCTTAGACTACGTAATACTAACCAAGTTTGGCTACTGTGTGCCCTCTGGGATGATTAATCACAACTGGATCCACAAACGAGTCCAACAACTCAATCCTGATTCTTTCAAGTAATCTGTTTCGCCTGTAAATTAAACATAAGATACAGAAATGCGCGAGTACCAATTGAGTCCTCAATTTGGTTCAAGTTAGTTCAACACCAAAATTAGCATCAGAAGAAGGAAGCTACCTATAATGTGGAGGGAAGGGCACTGGACAGGAGATGAAAAGGCATTGGCGGCCAGTTTGGGACAGGCAAACTTTGATACGGATCCGCCAAACTTGCCCCCTGACATTAAGATTACGTACTTGATCTTCGGAACCTTTGTGAGTGCCAGACCCTGTGATTGAAGTCCTGGCAATGTTGCAGATATAACGGCTCCCTACAGTTCCATTGTGAGCAAATTAAAATCGGCTAACTCAGAGAAGTAAGCAAAAGAGTCGTTGTGACGACTAAATATGACGACTAAATATGTAATCATATTAGCATGACTGAACTAATATACCCCATTTCTCGTGTGGCCGTTTGTGGTCTTTCATTTCAACCAACACTCACACAATTGGGAGCTTTTCCAGCATCACAGTAAGCAAAAAGTCTATTCCACAGTTCTGTTTCACCGCTCCCCTCACCACTACCAATTTGATCACCATCTGAATTGTAAGGTCCGGATTTTAAAATTACTTTTACATTAAGAGTTTTGATTGCCGAGACGGATGGTGAGATGGAGCGCTGCAATGAGGGGAACGGTGAAACAGAGCGGTGGACGTAGAACCGCCGAACAATAAGGACTCATATTGCAGAAATGTCACTATCAGGCTGAACTTTCATTATGATAGGACATGGTGACATACAGAAAACATTGATAAGCAAAAACGTGTAGGATTCAGAAGCTCCGGTAAAATGAACAGGAACAGGGCTTCTCTCTAGTTTTGGATATAACTGTATTGGTCCATTTTCATGATATCAATCGTTCATCCTGTAGAGATCATCGAGAAGATTATTCCAACCAAAACTCATGTTCGGCGTTTGATTAAAACATGATTTCGCAATAAATTTTATATTGAGAAAGGAAAGACAAAAAGAGACTATCACATCAGAACCCATTCATATGAAATGAAAATGAATCGATCGCTTGCTGAGGGATAACTAATTGTCTTGTATGGCTGAGTTTCTCGATGAGCTCTAAAATATCAACGGTATCTGATCATCTTAATGGGTCTCGGATGGGACCTGAAAAATCAAAATTGGACCGTCTAGTTGCCTCCAAATTTGGAAAGGATGCTCTCCTACTAAAAACCATACATAGATGGAATTGGCCACTTTTAGCAAAATCTTGTCCATCTATGTAATTCCTAGCCTGTGGTTTCTTTTGCCTTACAGACTTCCTTAAAAAATGTTTTCCCAAGACAAGACAAGAATCTACTTACAAAAAATCATTCCCCCAATTAAGAAAGTAAATCAAATATCAACTACCCACCTGGGAAAAACCCATCAGACCATCAAAAGGTCCATGCTTGATCATATAATCTTCAATGTAAGCAAGACAGTTTTCGAAATTGGAAACCACCTGATAATCCTATTACACAAAACACAATTCACACAAAATTACGTTAAAAACGCATTCTTTGGACCAATATGGGCATCTAAAATCACCCCAACATCGAAAGCTCAAATATATACAGAGTAATAAATACATTGAAAATGAGAGGGTATCTGGGAGTCGAGGCAGGATCCTCTGTGCCAAAAACTCATCTGTCATGTTTTAAATCAAGCGGTCGGAAAATTTCTTGGCATAGCGGCTTAGGGGTTTTTGGAACAGAGGAGATCGAACCCCCTGGGAGTCATGATTGTCATTTTGCATTGTGGGTTATTGGATTTTGCTTATTTGGCCACATATTACGGAATGCATCGTCCGAAACGAATGTAAAATCTAAAAACCACATAGAGGAGCTTTTTGAATTCGAATACTAATTTTATTTGTAATTTAGAATTCAGAATCGTGAAAATATGAATGGCACTCAAACACCCGAGAAACCATGCGTGGTGAGATGATTTGCTCATGTCCCCCATCTGTGGAGACCAAGGTTCGAGTCCCACAATGCTATGAATAGCTTCTGAGCTTCCTCGTTAATTAACTTTCCCCTAATCCCTACTAACTATAAAATATGGCAAAAAAAAAAACCTGAGTTTTTTGTTTTTTTTACCTGGCTATACTGAAACCACTCGTAAAAAGGAGGATCGTAGAAGTCTTCAATATCGGATTTGCCTTGGGCCAAATAAGGGCCATTGGGGAAGACGAGGTCTAATTTCCCGAGCAATGCCTCGGGCCACCGTTTGATCAGCTGCGTCTGGAGCACTTCGGCACTCATTCTCATCCCATGGAGGCAGAGGAATCGCGGTTTCTTGTGGATTCGACTTCCGATCTCACTTTTTTTTATTTTTCTAAACTCCTGGGAAAAGAGAATTAAGAAGTAGTTAGGCGTTCCGGTTTTTTGAAAAAAGAACTTTTAGAAAAATAA
>WJXA01000437.1:0-164764 GCA_014282245.1 Rhododendron simsii | reverse complement strand
AAAGACTACAATACACACCCCTTATTTGGGTGTGTATCATATGCACCCCCAAAATGTTATAAATTATAGAAAAACTGTTACGAATTGTATTGCTAAAAAGCTATGAATCGTATAAATGTTACAAGATACACCAAAATGTTATGAATCATAATGAAAATGTTACGAATCATATTGCTGAAAGGTTATGAATTCTAAAACAAAAGTTACTAAATACACTAAAATGTTATGAATAAACCATAAAATAAGTGCATATGATACACCCTTTTAAGGAGTGTATATTGTATACTTTCCCAAACTTAAAATAATATATAGATATAGATTATATTATACATACCTATTAATAATATTATATGGATTGATTCGGGTTCGTTCAGTTCGGTCCGGATACTTTCTTCTACCAAACCTAAACCGAAATTGGGTTGTTGTCGTGATTTTAAAACCAAAACCGCCCAATGGGCCGACAAATTTTAACTGCAACCCTTGGCTTGTACTGTTTGGGTGAGTCAAGCCAGCCAGAGTACGAATTTTTCTTCTACCCTTCAATATCGTTTTCATCAAATGACCCCAAACTTTTCAAGTTTTATGTCTCTCTCTTCTAGTAATGTGTATTGTGGTCCTCTACGTAATCACCTCTGTCCCAATAACTTTGCACATATTCGTGGTCCACACGCTCCTTAGAGAACACACTCGATGCTGATCAATCAATAATCATTCAAAAATGCACCTAAGATGAAGCGTATATGTACGACTGAAAGTTTAAGAATTGGATTTTTATTCAATTCTAAATCAGATCACACTATCAATTATGTAAATCACAACAATATGGATGCGTTTTCTTTTGGGGGGCACGTACGAAGATCACTTATTGAAAAACTAAAGGCTTGTCTCGAGCATATTCAATATCATATTCTTCTGTATATTGTGGTCTTCGCGTAGGCACAAGTGCTAGCTCTCAGTAGAGGTGAGCAACATGGATGCGTTCCTCATGCATGCCTCGAGATTTCCATATATTCGTACTTTCACATGATCCGACGACTGGATATACATCCAAACATAGAGATATTTACACTACGTAGCATGTGGTGCGAGTGCGACTAGTGTGAATTCAGTCATCCTTGGCCTTTTTAATAGGAAAGGCCCAATCAATACGATAGAACACCTGCTAGTTAATTTAGAAAACACAGAAAAGTATTGCCACTTCGGTATTGGCCCTGTTGCGGAATAGCAAATTAATACAGCATTGCTCCTTTATCTAGTATTTTCACACGATCTGACAGCTAGAAATACATGTAAACACAATCGATTAAATCACAACGATGCAGTGATCATTTTCACATCTTATAGAAAACTCACAAATGCACGAATTTTCCTTGTACCTTCAAATGTAATTGTCATTAATTGACCTAAGACTTTTGAAGTTTAGTAGTCTCTCTCTTTCAATAATGTGCAGTCTGGTCCTACACGCAAATCACCTCTCCCCCAAAAACTTTCCACACATTTGTGGTCCACATGCCCTTAAGAGAACCCACTCAATGGTGATCAATCAACAGTCATTCAAAAAACGTGACTTTGACAAAGCGTGTACAACTGATGCGATTCTTATTTAATTCTAAATCGTAATGCACCCAATTGATTAAATCACAACAATGTGGCAATTTTTTTTATAGATAACTTTGAAGTGAACTACAGATTTGTCAAGTAATAGCTAAAAAAACCTCCTGGTTGCACTACTGGTTGTAACGCGTTTTCTTTGCTGCGTATTCCTACTCCCTATATGCCTAAAGGCACAACTCAAAAAGTTGGGTGTTGCATTGACGGGAATGATAAATTGGTACCAGAGAGGAATATTCCACTTGCGTTTGGGTTTTATATTGTTGCGTTGTGCTTTTAGGCATGGGAATATCTTTTTGGATGTTTACATAAGCGACACACATCCTATTTCATTCGGCCAGTTTAGAACTGTTGTAGTTGGTGGCAAATCTTAGGGGTTAGAAAGATCAATTTTTGAGAAACTTAAGGCTTTTCTCAAGTATCAAAGATAGAGTAGGAATGAATTGGAAGCCTTTTTATAGAAACTAAGATGATGCTTATTCTTTTGTTAAGTGTGGTTTTATGCGTTTCTAACCTTCAGGAATGCCTCAGGGATTTCCATATGTTCGGTTAGAACTACACCGAAATATATGGATATGAACACTACATAGCATATGGTGCCAGCACGACTACTGTGAATTTCAGTCCTTGGCCATTTGAATAGGAAAGGCCTAATCGTATTACCATGTCAATACAATGAACACAAGCTAGTTTAGAAAACACAAAAATGTATTGCCATTTCAGTAAACTAATACAGCCTTGCTCCTTTGGGAGAGACATTTTCTTAAAACACATACATAATGATCATAACAACTAACGCCAGAAAAGGATGTAAAAATATCTTTTCAAACTTGAGCACTGATCACATGCTCATTTGATTGGTGGACAAAGTCCATTTTCCGATTCCATAGATTCCACAATGATACTGTACGAAGGGGTGTAGCCAGAGCCTTCCGACGAGAAAGAAACTCTTGAGACATGTGTAGCATCGATGGTCGGGACTTGGGCTTAGGATCTAAACATGCAAATGCCATTGTAGCAACTAGAACGATGTCCCCTGCAACTATTGGATTTGTTGGAGGTAGAAGGCGCGAATCTAGGACATCGGTTATCATCATGTTTTTGCTTGGAGGTGACGTCAAGGATGATAGGAGGTCTCCCGGATGCCTTCCCATGATCGTTTCCAGTGCCACGACTCCAAAGCTATAAACATCACACTTTTCAGTCACAACCATGGTATAGGCAAGTTCTGCAAAAACACCAAAATATATGGATTTTGAAAACAACCATATATAGATGTTTACTTTGATAAAAACAAAGGTAGTACCTGGTGCAATATATCCATAAGTGCTTGCAATAACGGTTTGGTTGGATGAATCGGGATGCAACAGTCTGGCAGTTCCAAAGTCAGCAACGAAAGCCTCTAGTTGAGAGTTCAACAGAATGTTGTTGCTTGATATGTCCCGATGAACAATTGGCGGGGTGCAATCATGATGCAAGTAGGATAAAGCATGTGCCATTCCTTCAACGATTTTTACCCTTTGAGTCCATCCAATTTCAGAAGCTTCGACATCGAACCTCAAGGCGCAAAATAAGCTTCCTTTTTCCATGTACTCGTACACCAAGAACATGCATCTGTTGTGCAAACAAAATCCGTAAAGCTTCACAATGTTCCTGTGTCGTACATTAGACAACATTTGGACCTCATTTCTGAAAGAATGGTCGAACGCAGGGTCCTCTGCTTCAAACCGATGAAGTTTCTTCAAGGCAACTACTTGGCCACTTGGCAATTGAGCTCTGTACACACTGCCGTATCCGCCTGTTCCAATGCAATATCGTATGTCGAAGTCATTTGTTGCTTTGATGATATCTTCATATGCAATTCTTCCATCGTAATTCCATAAGGAGCAAATATCCCCGTGATAGGTTGGTCTTGCCTCACTTTGGATTTTTATGGTCTTACGGAAACAAAAACACACAACACACCCTAGTAAGGCAAGGAAAATTGCGCAAAGGAGGGAAAGGACAAGAGTAATTATCCTTCTTTTGTTTTCTTTATTGACCGTATAACAAGAGGAGAAATATTTGGCATCATAGCAATCATCTCGACACGAATTTGGGATTTGACTTTCGAGAGTTTCGAGACGATTAGATGACAAGTTGAGAAATGTTACTAAACAAAGACAATGCTGGATTTGCCCAACGAGATTATTTTCGGAGAGATCCAAGTACTCCAGTTGCGGCAAATACACAAGTCCGTTGGGTATTTTTCCAATCAAGTTATTTCTCTTCAACCCCAAATACTTCAAACGGCAGAATCTCCTATCTGCTTTGGTAGATGCCCACTAAGTAAATTTTCAGAGAGGTTCAAATACTTCAGGTTCTTCAATTTGCAAATACTAGTTGGGATATGACCAGTGAGCTGATTTGAATGAAGGTACAAATCGGTCAAATAAGATAAATGGCCAATAGATGAAGGGATTGGACCATTGAGTTGATTTGAATGAAGATTCAAATCGGCCAAATTAGATAAATGGCCAATAGATGAAGGGATTGGACCATTGAGCTGATTTGAATGAAGATACAAATTTGCCAAATTAGATAGATGACCAATAGATGAAGGGATTGGACCATTGAGTTGATTTGAATGAAGATACAAATTGGCCAAATTAGATAAATGGCCAATAGATGAAGGGATTGAACCTCGAATGTTGCTGAAACTCAAATCCATCTCGACCAAAGTCTTTAGGTTCCCTATTTCTGGAGGGATGGAGCCGCCGAGGTTAGTTGAATTGAGAGACAAATGGGCCAGAGCACTCAAATTACCAATAGTTGAGGGGATTGGACCTCCGATATCAGTTTTCGATAAGTCGAGGTGGACTAATTGGGTGAGGTTTCCCAGGGTAGTTGGCAGAACACCTTCAAGATGATAGTTGTAAGAAAGGTCAAGGTGGGTGAGCTTGGAGAGAGTACCAATTTCGACCGGAATTCCCCCAGTTATGTTAGAGTGACTGAGATCAAGATATTCCAGATTTGGCAAGGAAGACCAATTCATGTCTGCAAGATTTTCATTATATAAATAATAATAATATCGAGCTTCCATCCGAATGACACTTCCTGCGTTATTGCAAGCGATGCCTCCCAAGTTGCAATGATATATTGGAGAAAAGTTTCCCCACCAACCACTATTGAGCAGAGCTTTTGCCTCTGCCGAAGATGAAAATGACGATGATGATGATAATTTTGCGGATGATGGAACTGAAAACATGCTAATACTAGCTGCCATGCTTAATTCTAGCAGCATTACAGAATAAACAGCAGTGAATATGGTATTGTTACTCATGGTTTAAGGTATATGTGGTTTTTTTTTTGCAGCAAAAATATTGAGCATCGGATGCTGAGAACAATGCTCAAGAGGCTTTTTAAAAATATTTTCGGGTTTACTTGTTGGCCCGGCACTCGGAGTCTTGGATGCAGAGTTTCCACGTATTCTTCACTTCCAAAATGTTGTAGTAGTCATTGACTTGAGCAAAGGGAGAGAGAGAGAGAGAGATGACTTGCTATCAGTGATTATGTTAATCGTGTCAAAATTATATAAAAAAAAATCTGTTAATCCAACTTCATATTATGCTGGAAATTCAACAATCTAGTCACCTTAAAAAAAGAATTAACCATCGATCAAGAAAAACAGATTATGCATAAGCAGTATTAGTGAATCCTTCGTAACTATTCATTCACTAAACGTAAAATATTACGCTCAAAACATGGGTGTAATATGTTTCAAAAACAAAATTTAACATATATTGGCAACTTATTCTTTACTGAAGAACAACTTCATCGGCTCTTTTCTCTAATGTAATTATCACGGTAAGAATTTTCCTTCTACGGTTCTACCTTCTAATGTAACAGCCATTAGATGACCTAAGACTTTTAAAATTTTAAACTCTTTCGCTAGTTTCAATATTATTAATCCAGAAGCCCTAAAGAGAACACAATAAATGGTGTGATCAATCCACAATTACTCAAAAACGAGCCTACAACAAAGCATTTACGACTGTGGAAAGTTTTTAAAATTGGATTCTTCTTCAATTCTAAATCATAATACACTAAAACTCGTTATCTTCTTAAATTCCAAAGGCTTGTCTCAAGGGTAGAGTAGGAATGAATTAACGAATTGAAAGCCTCGTTATAAATGATTTTTGGGTCGACTTGTTTACCCTTCAACGGAACACTTTTGAGATTTTATAGGAGTATGAGAGGAGTGAGAAGAGGAGAAGAAATGAAGAGTCGCTAAAAACGTAAAAATAACATACATATATATATATATATGCATACATATTCTATAGCATTGTACCAGTTCAATGCACGAAGATCACGAAAATAAAATCTCTTTTTTTTTTTACTTTCATGTGCATCGAACGGACACAAAACTAGTTAATAAAGAAAAAACCACTCAAGAGGTGTACAGAGTCTGCGGAATAATTTTCTGTGAGAATTTGCCCATAAAAGTTGAGAAAGAAATAGCAATGTCCGTGGCTCTTTTATTTCAAATTGGAACTTTGTTGGAAATGATACATTCTAAATGCGTAACATAAAGTATAGAGAAAGACAGTCTGAGAGAGATGAACCTATTCAAAAGAATCGAACGAACACATAGTAATTGAGATGAACTTATTCAAAAGAATCGAACGAACACATAGTAATTGTGCCCACTCTATGCACATGAATATCTATCCTGATTACTATCGTCAAGTTTGTTCTACTTTTTTGAATTTGCCGGATTAAAGTTCACATATATTTTTTTTTCATTAACCTTTGATTATTTTATTTTTTGACCTTTGAAGTGTTTCTGGACTTTGATTTAATAATTCATCGAAAAAACTGTAGTGCCTTTTTTATAATAGGTTTTAGTTCCTACCCACTCCCCCGTTCTCCCTCTCTCTCTCCCACCCACCCACGTCCCCCCCTCTTCCTCACTTTCTTTCTCCCATTTTTGTAAATTAAAAGAAAATAAAAACTCTAAAAAATTAGAAATGAAGGTTTGGAGGCTGGGGAGGCCTAAACACATTTGCATGGGATATAGATAGAAGATAGAATAGAACAGAATAGAATAGATAGAAGATTATATATACCTGTTCGTAATATTATACGGACCAGTTCATGTGGGGTTCGATGATCTAGATCAGGTCACCTCTCGAGCCTGCGGTGGTTGAATTATACTTGACTCATCCTGCTATTTACTCTGTTCATATTCATCTCATTTATGAAGCCAGCCTAAAATTGAGGCTCGGGTTCGGTTCAATTTGTAGACAAATGAACTCAAACAAGTCTTCACCAAGTCGAGTCTCGAAAAGTTCACAAATTAATGACTCAATTCATTTACAGCCATAGGACTCTATGAGTAACAATTGGGTAATTCTGAGTCCACAATCATGATCCTCAAACCCTTCGTCTCATAGAACTTGCAAAGAAGAATATGTCGTCAGAAATTAGTTTGATCGGGACAAGTCGCACTTCGTAGGCGCGTTCCAAATGACTGCTTGAGTACCACCATTGATTGCGCTCTGTTGATGTCGTGTGTGTGGACTGCGAATGTGCGTAGAAAATTAATAGGGAAAGTGAGTTTTACATATGGGACCACAAATATGCGGTATTCAAGAGAGACTTAACTAACTTGAGATGACTGCGCGCAGGGGTCAATTGATCACTATTACAAAGGAGGCCAAATTCGTCTAAAACAGCCGACGACTTTGGCTTGACTCACTATTTTTGGAAGCCTTTCTATCTAAAATTACAGAAATTTTCATCTGCTTCTCATTAATTTACCTGTGCAGAAGTAATGTATGGCGGTAAAATGAATAATGCTTTCACATCACCAGCAAGTCATCATTCAAGGACTACTTCTTTTAGCAAGTGCAAGATGTCTGCAGATTTTCAAAACCTGTTATGGTTTTATAAAACAAAAGTGAAGAACTCATTCTTTCATCAGGGAAAAGCGGCAGGATGGATATCTATCCACATGGGAAAAAAACCTTTTCCCTGTTGACGTGGTAGTAGAAATGAAAGTGCAAATAACTATATCAAAACCAGGATGGATATCTTACACGTTGTTTTATATGTGTTGGAAAGAAAATTATTCACAAAGAAGAGGGAGAACTAGATGTTGACAGCGTCACGAAAAATTCGTAAACCATGCAGTCACAGCTCAACATTATGGTTTGAGCATTGTTATGGAACCAAAATGCAACAATGATGCATTGTCTCACAATAAGTAAAAATAGACATGGACTTACCGCAAATTGAGAATTGGAGAGGTAACAACAAGTACTTCAAAATCTTTAGATCGCATTTAATCAATTGGGCTAAATGAGCCCAGATCTGTGCGTGAATCTTGGCCTAATTAGGCTAAATAGGCCTGAAAAATTTGTCCAAAATTTAATTAATTGGGCCAAGGCATGAACCTAATTTGGGCTTTAACTCAATTGGGCCGAATAAGTTTAAGAATGAGCCCAGATCTAAAAACTAATCTGGGCCTTGACTAATTAGGCCATGCTCCAAATATTAATGTAGCCTATTAATCCCAATCAGCCATTCCAAATCTAATTTGGCCCAATTGAGATCCACCATAAATGTAACTAAGGCCCAAAAAATAATATTTTAGCTTTAATTGCCAAAACATTTTTTTTTTTTTTAATTTGGCCAAAACAATTTGGTAAGTAATAAAGTATGGAGCCGTGTTCCACTTGCTAAGCGTAGTAGTCCTTGACTTGAGTGATGACTTGCTAAGGCGCAAAATGAAGAGAGAGAGAGAGAGAGAGAGAGAGAGAGAGAGAGAGAGAGAGAGAGAGAGAGAGAGAGCAAGTTGTCTTGACGTTGACTTGTCTTGAGTCATGTTTCACAAAAACTGTGATGTGAAATTCTTAAGTAACTGCTATGAATTTTCCCTCTCTGCCATTCTTTGTAATAGTCATCAAATGACCTGAGTAGTTCCAAATCTCTCTCTTTCAGATACCGTTTAGTGTGGTCTTATGTGTAAACTTTCCCAATTGTAAACAGTCATTCAAAACACGCCTACGGAGCACAACTTGTTCTCACACCTATCACTGTCACGAAGGGTTTGAGGATTATGATTGTGGACTCAGAGTTACTCATCTGTTAATCAAAATACACTATCAGCCATGCAACTACTGTCTTAGCCTCATTAACACGGCATAATTTGTTATGTTCCATCATACGTTACGCGCTTTCCATATTCCATCATCGACTATCAGTGCTCACAAAGGTTTTAAGATTAAAACTTCGAAGTGTTTTTAAAAAATAAAACAACAAATTCTAGACATGAATTACATATGCAGAAACATAAATACCTAGAATCGGTTCGGAAGTGGGCCTATTTCTTGAGATGTTTCAACTCTTGATTTCTGCACACAATGCTTATCGTTAGGAAAAGATCCTCTGTTGGAAAATTCCTACTGCAAAACTAAACAGAAAGATTTTTTATTTGGAAGAGAATGCAACTTGTTGCCAAGTTTATGGGGGATGGTACCAGAGAGTTCATTGCCAACTTGTTTTCCAGTCTTTATTCTTCCACTCGGAGTATTCTTCACTTCCAGAATGTTGCAGTCATTGACTTGAGCGTTGACTTGCCAAGGCACAGATGAGAGTGAGAGAGTTGCTATCAGTGATTTTGTTAATCGTGTAAAAAAAAAAAAAAAACTGTAAATCCATTTAATTTGCTGGAAAATCTTGAGTTCAGAGCTGTTGAAATTAGTGGAAAATCTTGGGGAAGAAAGATCAGTTGGTGAAAAACTAAAGGCTTGTCTCAAGGATAAAAAATAGAGTAGCTAAGAATTTATATTTAGTTGAGGTCGAATTAAAGAATGCATCCAAAAAATTTAAAGGCAACCCAATATGGGTGGTGGGGGGGGAGGGATCAACCCCTTCCTACAGATCTGGTTTTCCTTCCCTCTTCTCCACCAAAACCGCTTGTTGTTCGCCGTTGCTCTGCTTGCCGTAGCACCGCTTCTGGGTTGGCAATTGCATGGTGTCGCATGGTCGTTTGTGGCTTCATGGGTCGCCGACTTGGGAGCATGATCGATAGGGGGCTAGGCAAGAGAAGGGCTGCTCAATGGCGGAGAGGACTGTATTTTTTTGAATCTTTTTTTTTTTGGGTCCGGATTTAATTCGGTGATTTGTTGGTCATGTGCTTGGTATTAGTTTTATTTTCCCTGAACCTGATCTTGCTAGGCGAGTTTGAAATAGGGCTACACATACTGCACTCTGATTGCCCTCTCTAATGATTTGTCTGGTCTGTGGACGCCCATTTGCCCTCATGGGGTTTCTCCCTGTTGTGTTGGCTTTCGCCTCACAGTTGAATACAACTTCTCACATTTAAAAAAAAAAAAAAAAAGGGATTTAACAAGTTTTGGGAAACAAGGTAAGATGTATTTAAAACCTCGTTATAAAATCTAAGATGATGCTTGTCCTTTTGTGGAGTGTGGTCTTCTCTTAGGCACAAGAGTAAGTTCTCGATACTGTTCAAAAAAAGTGTAAGTTGCCTTTCAAAAAAAAAAAAAAAAAGTGTAAGTTCTCCATCTTGGCACGAGTGGCACCAGGTATAGTCCATATGGCCTTTTGAATTGGAAAGGCCCAGTCGTATTACCTGGGCAATGAGACAAAAAAAACTTACTACAAGGCACAGAGAAATCAAAATTAACCCTGTTACAGAATAGCAAATTAATTCAGCATCGCTCGATTTCATAATCTTTTACAACATTTGTACTTTTGAATTTCCATCATCAATTGCTAGCGCTCCAAAGTTTTTAGAGTAAAACTTCGAATATTTTTAGGAACAGATGCAGGATTTCAAAATTGGATGGACAAACTTTGAAAATAGATTTGCAACATATGAAAGGTGATATCAAATTTTCCAATAAAAATTGTGAAAATAGGTTTAAAAAGATTATCATATATACATTTTTAATCAACCTATTCAATTACTAAAATCCGGTCATGTATATAATACAATTGTAAATTCAGACATGTGCATTCCTATTCATTTTAAAAAGCAAAATAATATGACAATCAATCTAAGTGTCACTAAAAATAGCTTCACTTTTTGCAAACTCTTAGGTTGGGCGGGCATTACAATGTTCAAAACAATATTGGGAGGATGAACTTATATAAAATTAAACTACTACAATTCTTTATATAAATTTGAACCGGCCCTCCTCTACATGATTCCCTGTAAAAATTAATGGGTAAACACACATGAAGTAATTGGCTCTTTCCGCAGAAATAATTGTCATGCATGGTATGAATTTTCCTTCTACCCTTCTAATGTAATTGTCAAGGGCAAGAAAGGGAAAATTAAAAAAAATATCTCTCCCATTGTTTGGTTTGGAGAGAAAGAGGAGAGAAAATAGAAAAATATAGAATTGTGGATAGTACAATTTTCCTCTCATTTTTCTCGATTTTCCTTTTTCTTCTTTTCTCTAAGGTTCCTTAACTTCCAAACAAAGACTTTTCAAATTTTAAAGCCTCTCTTTCAATAATGGGAGTAGTCTTATATGGGGGATTGACCAATTTGCACGGCCCCACTTCGGGTCCCGTGCAAATGATCCAAACCATTGATTATTTTTGAATATTTCTTCAATAAGCGTGTAAAATTTCAGATCAATCGGATAGTTATAAGTGCTCGATCCAATGTTCAATTTTTATTTCACAGTTTAGGATCATGAATTTTGAAAGAAACATTTGACATGTAGATTATGCGCTTACATTTGTACAATTGATCTTAAATTTTACAGGGATACTCAAAAAAAATTAAAAAAATAATCTATGGTTAGAGATGAAGAGGCTTCCAGAATATTGGCCACGTACTGATTCATAGCAAAAAAAATCAAGCCAGGGTGATTGACTCTTTCCTCTGAAGCAATTGTCATCAAACGACCTTAGACTTTTCAAGTCTTTCTGTTTGAGTACTTTGTAAACCCCTATATCTTTCCACATAGTAGTGGGTCCACACGCCCTTGAAATAACTCATTCAATGGTGATCATTCAACAATCATTCATAACCGCGCCTATGGCAAAGCATGTACGGCTGAAAGTTTAAGAATCAAATCCTTATACAATTCTTAATCATAATACATGATTGATTAAATCACAAAAATGTGTAGATCAAATTTTCTATATCAATTTGAAGCGAACTGCAGTTTTATCAAGTAATAGCTAATTAAAAAAAACTCGTAGTGGCAACGTTAATCAATGTCTTATCTTTGTTGCAACAACTCAGCCTTCTTTTTGGGTGTCTCTTATAGGGAGCCAATTAGGAGTGTACCATTTCACGCGGCCAGTTCAGAGCTGTTGAAGTTAGTGGAAATGACGCAGCGGAATTCATAAAGAAAATAGTTGCGTTCTAATCTAAACGAATAAACACTCGAATCCACAAGTACACCTTGAGTACAAGGAAAATAAAAGAGAAATTCTGAATTTTATTGTGTAAAAGATTGAATAATTGAATAGGTTACATCCTTTTTTATGAGACTCTAACCCTTGAATCCTAGAGAAAAAAAAATCCTAAGATGTATTGAAAGTCTCGTTATACTGTAGAATCTAAGATGATGCTTGTTCTTTTGTAATGTGTGGTCTTCTCTTAGGCAGGCACAAGTGTGAGTTCTCAATCTTCCACGCATTTGGCGCGAGTGGCACCAGGTCCTGCATGTACCCCTTTTTATGAGTTTTTAGCCATCTAGTCATGCCACGAGATTTCCATATCTTAGTATTTTCACGTGATTCAAGGGCGAGAGAAATACTTGTAAAGATGGGGAATATGAACACGAAAGATTATATGGTGCCGGTCTGACTACCTTAAATTCAGCCCATGGCCTTTTGAATTGGGAAACAAACTAGAAGGAATTGTCCCTTCAAAATTAGCCCTCTTACGGAATCACAAATTAATTCAGCATCGCTCAATTCCATAATCTTTTGCAACATTTGTACATTTGAATTTCTATTGTCGATTGTCAGTGCTCGAATGTTATTGAGAGTAAAATTTTAAAAATTTCTCGGAACAGATGCAGGATTTCAAAATTGGGGGGACAAATGTTGAAAAAAGTTTTGCAACATATATATGAAAGGCGATATCAAATTTTCCAATAAAAATTGTGAAAATAAGTTTAGAAATATTATCATATATATTTTTAATCAACCTATTCAATTACTAAAATCCAGTCACACACACACACACACACACACACACATATATAGATACCAACATGTGCATCCCTATCCATTTTAAAAAGTAAAATAATATTACAATGAATCTAAGTTTCGCTAAAAGTAGCATCACTTTTTGCAATCTCTTAGGTTGGGCGGACATTAGAATGTTCAAAACGATATTGGGCGGACGAACTTATATAAAAACTACTACAATTCTTATATAAATTTGAAACCAGCCCTCCTCTACATGATTCCCTGTAAAAATTAATGGGTAACACACATGAAGTAATTTGCTCTTTCCTCAGAAATAATTGTCATGCACGGTACGAATTTTCCTTCCTTCTATTGTACGTCAAGAGAAAGGAAGGGAAAATTTAAAAAATATCTCTCCCATTGTTTAGTTTGGAGAGAAAGAGAAGAGAAAATAAAAAAATATAGAATTGTAAATAGTACAATTTTCCTCTCATTTTTCTCCGATTTTCATTTTTCTTCTTTTCTCTCAGGTTCCTTAACTTCCAAACAAAGACTTTTCAAGTTTTAAAGTCTTTCTCTTTCAATAATGGGTAGAGTAGTCTTGTATGGGGGACTGACCATTTTTGGGGCCCACTTCGGGTTTCAGTGCAAATGATCTAAACCGTTGATTAATTTTAAATATTTCTTTGAATAAGCTTGCAAAATTTAGGTCAATTGGATAACTATAAGTGCTCGATCCAAGGTCCTATTTTTGTTTCAGAGTTTAGGATCTTAAATTGTGATCAATGAAACATTTGACATGTGGATCATGCACTTACACTTACACAATGGATCTAAAATTTTCCTGGAATACTAAAAAATATTTAAAAAATAATCAACGGTTTGGATCAATTGTGTGCGACCCCAACTGAAACCCACAATTGATCGGTACCCCATCGGCCCTGTAGAAGGACCCGTGTCACAAGCCATTTATTAAGAGAACACTCTATATAGTGATCAATCAATAATCATTTAAAAATGCACCTACAACAAAGCATGAACCATAAACCATAAGGTGTTTGGTTCACTGACACAAACCAGGACTCTTAAAATAAATTCACAATAATCATAACAACTAAGGGCCAGAAAAAGATGTGATACGCTTTTGGTCAAACTTGGGCACTGATCACTTGCTCATTTGATTGGTGGACAAAGTCCATTTTTCGATTCCACAGATTCAGCAATGGTACTGTATGAAGGGGTACAGCTAGAGCCTTCCGACGAGAAAGAAACTCTTGAGACAGGCGTAGCATCGATGGTCGCGACTTGGGCTTAGGATGTAAACATGCAAATGCCATTGTAGCAACTAGAACGATGTCCCCCGCAACTATTGGATTAGTTGGAGGCAGAAGGCGTGAATCTAGGACGTCAGTTATCATCACGGTTTCGCTAGGAGGCGACATCAAGGACGATAGGAGCTCTCCAGGATGCCTCCCCATGATTGTTTCTAGTGCCACGACTCCAAAGCTATAAACATCGCACTTTTCAGTCACAACAATGGTATATGCGAGTTCTGCACAAACACAAAGACGCATTTTAAAAATAACTGCATGAGTTTGCTTCAATAAACATATTTAATACATGTACCTGGTGCAATATATCCATAAGTGCCAGCAATTACAGTTTGGTTCGACGAATCGGGATTTAGCAGTCTCGCAGTTCCAAAATCGGCAACAAAAGCCTCGAGTTGAGAATTCAATAGAATGTTGTTGCTGGATATGTCTCGATGAACAATTGGCGGGGTGCAATCATGATGCAAGTAGGATAAAGCATGTGCCAATCCTTCAACGATGTTTACCCTTTGGGTCCATCCAATTTCAGAAGCTTCAACATCGAATCTAAGAGCACAAAACAAGCTTCCTTTTTCCATGTACTCATACACCAAGAACATGCATCTGTTGTGCAAACAAAATCCGTAAAGCTTCACAATGTTCTTGTGTCGTATATTAGTCAACATTTGGATCTCATTCCTAAAACAATGGTCAAAAGCAGGGTGCTCTGCTTCCAGCCGGTGAAGTTTCTTCAAGGCAACTACTTTGCCGCTTGGCAATTGAGCTCTGTAGACACTGCCATATCCGCCTGTTCCAATGCAATATTTGATGTCAAAGTCATTTGTTGCTTTGATGATATCTTCATATGCAATACTTCCATCGTAATTCCATACAGAGAAAATATCCCCATGTTTCGTTGTTTTTGCTTCACCTTCGATTTTTTGGGTCTTACGGAAATAAAAGCACACGACAAACACAAGTAAAGCAAGGGAGACTATGATTGGGAAAGAAATGACAAGAACAAGTTTTGTTATTCTTTTTCCTTTATTGGCCACAGAGGAATAACAATTATCGGAATAAAAGCCTATACGACAAACCTCATCTGGACACCCATTTGGAGATCTATTTGGGATTTGACAATCGAGACGATTGTATGACAAGTTGAGAGTTAGTATGAACTTAAGATGATACGGGATTTTCCCAGAGAGATTATTCTGGGAGAGATCTAAGTACTCCAATAGATGCAAATCTGCAAGTTCATTGGGAATGGTTCCAACTATGTCATTTCTATCCAACGCGAATTTAGTCAAACTTGACAAATTCCCTATTTCTCGAGGAATTGGGCCATGAAGGTTGTTATGGCCCATATCCACCACAGCCAAACTAGATAACTGGCAAATAGATAAAGGGATTGAACCAGTGAGTTGATTTGAACGGAGATACAAAGAGGTCAGATTGGATAAATGGCCAATAGACGAAGGGATTGAACCTTTAAGCATGTTGTAACTCATATCCATCTGCTCTATATTCTTTAGGTTCCCTATTTCTAGAGGGATGGAGCCAATGAGATTATTCGCCTTGAGATTCAACTGGATCAATGTTCTTAAATTTCCAATAGATGAAGGGATTGGACCTTCAAAATTCATGGCCGCTAAGTTAAGGTGGACTAATTGGGTGAGATTTCCCAAGGTGGGGGGTAGAACACCTTGAAGAAAATTATTTTCAGAAAGGTCAAGGTGGGTGAGCTTTGTGAGAGTACTAATAGATGAAGGGATTGCACCTCCGATAAAATTCATTGCTAAGTTGAGGTGGACTAATTGGGTGAGATTTCCTAGGGTAGGGGTTAGAACACCTTGAAGAAAATTGTTTTCAGAAAGGTCAAGGTGTACGTGGGTGAGCTTTGAGAGAGTACTAATAGATGAAGGGATTGCACCTCCGATATAGTTCCACGATAAGTTGAGGTGGACTAATTGGGTGAGATTTCCCAGGGTAGCGGGTAGAACACCACCAAGATAGTTATAAGAAAGGTCAAGGTGGGTGAGATTAGGGAGAGTACCAATTTCACCCGGAATTGCCCCAGTTAAGTAGGGAGAGTCGTCGTTACTGAGATCAAGACATTCAAGATTTGGCAAGGAAGACCAATTCATGTTTGAAAGCGTTCCATATGAATGAACTTCCACCCGAACGACACTTCCTGCTCTATTGCAAGTGATGCCTTTCAAGGAGCAACGATTTGCCAAAGAAAAGTTTCCCCACCAACCACTATTCAGCAGAGCTTCTGCCTCTGCTGAAAATAAAAACGATGACGACGATGATTTTGCAGATGATGGAACTGCAAATGTGCTAACACAAGCTGCCATGCTGATTGCTAGGAGCATAACAGAATAAATAGAAGAGGATATGGTATTGTTGCCCATTATTTAATGTGGTGGTTTTCGTAGCAGCAAAATATTGGGCTACGGATGCAGAGAACAATGCTCAAGGGGGGGTTTTAAAAAGATTTTTGGGTCGACTTGTTGACCCCGGCAACAGGAGTCAAGCAAGCCAAGAGTGTCTCTCACTTTTCCAGTCTTTAGTCTTCCTCTCTGAGTATTCTTCACTCCCAAAATGTTGTAGTCATTGAATCGCCAAGGCACAGATGAGAGAGAGAGAGACTGATGACTTTTCCAGTCTTTCTTCCTCTCTGAGTATTCTTCACTTCCAAAATGTTGTAGTCATTGACTTGAGCGATGACTTGCAAAGGCACAAATGAGAGAGAGAGAGAGAGAGAGAGAGAGAGAGAGAGAGAGAGAGAGAGAGAGTGAGTGTGTGAAGACTTGCTAATTGATATCAGTGATTCTATTAATCGTGTAAAAAAAAGTTGTTAATCCAACGTCATATTTTGCTGGAAATTCAACAATCTAGTCACCTTAAAAAATATTTAAGCATCGATCTAAAAAACAGATTATGTGTATCATTATTACGGAATTCTGCGTAACTATTCATTCCCTAAACGTAAAACATTAGTCTAGTCTCAAACATGGGTGTCATATGTTTCAAAAACAAGAATTTAACATATGTTGGCCACTTCTTCTTTACTGAAAAACAGTAAGTTTCCTCCGTTGTTAAATGACCTAAGACTTTTCAATTTTTGAAGTCTTTCTCTTTCAATATTAGTAACCCACACGCCCTTAAGAGAACACACTCAATGCTGATCAATCCACAATTATTCAAAAACGTGCCTATACGACTCTGAAAAGTTTTGAGAATTGAAATCTTCTTCAATTAATCATATACAAAGATTAAAATCACAACAATCCGGAGATCGTTTTCTTCTTCAATTCCAAAGGCTTGTCTCAAGTATACAGTGGTAATGAATTCACGAATTGAAAACCTCGTTAAAGAATCTATGATAATGCTTATTCTTTTGTTAAGTGTGGTGTTCTTGTAGGCACAAGTGTGGGTTTTCAAGCTTCCACGCATTTGCCACGACTGGCTCCAGGTCCTAAGTACCCCCGTGTTTATGTGTTCCTATCCGTCGAGTAAATGCCTTGAGATTTCAACATCTTGAACACATTAATTTCCACATATTACCTTGTCAATACGATATAACACAAACTAGAAGACAGAAAAGGCCACTTCATTATTAGCTCTGTTACGGAACAGCAAATTAATACACCATTGATCCTTTTCCTTAAAGGATGAAATGGAACGTAGGCTCAGCAGTAGGTAGTTATACAGGGTAATCCTCATTTATTTTAGAAGACGACACGCCCCAGAGTGCAAAAATACTAGTAAATAGTAATCTATACTACTACTTTTAAATGTATGAAGATGTTCCCTCCTTTTTGCTTTTCACAAATCCACCCAGCACTTGCAACTAATACCAATTCTATGCTACACCTTTTCTCAACTGACACAATACAACCCAGCACTTGCAACTATAAGAGTTTCCTGCTCGGCAGCCCACGGGCCGTTTCCTCCTAGGGGAACGTTGCACCTGAAGTGGCGGCATGTAAACGCAAAAGATGTGTTAGAATTGTGGCTCATAGAGTTCTAGAAAGAAGGTTAGATGACGGAGTGTAGTAGAGCGACACAGAGTGACGGCATCTGGCCCATTACCGATGGTCCAATGAAAGTAGATTGGGCGGGCGTTTCGTAATTGGGGGGTGCGGGGGGCAACGCCCCCCGTGGTGTGGTACGGTTTGTACAAGGGTATTTTTGAGATACAGGCCAAAGCCGATTAGGGTTAGAATAGAGTAGTTATAAATACTCTATGTTGTAAACCCTAATTTATTACTGTGATAAGAAAGAATAGTAGCCGCTCTTGCTCCCGTGGACATACCCGATTTTGAGGAACCACGTATACCTCTGTGTTGATTTTTATTGTTTAAACTCGTAAATCGTGTGCGTGTGTGTGACGATCCTAACAAAATGTTTGTCTTCTACAAACAAACGGCACCCCCAAACTATTTCTCTGATTCTCTCCAACCGCTTCAATGCACATTTCCTTTGACTCCCTTCCATCTTCATCTCCAACCTTTGTTGTCCGACTATTACAAAGGCCCCAACCCGCCAACATTCGACGAACACTAACCCGCCGATCGACATTCCCCAACACTGACCCAGGAACTGTACTCACTACCTATGTTCCCGCTGCCAAAAAAAAAAAGTGCTTAGTAAGTTCAATCTTAAACTGTGTCTTCCCCCAGCCACCAATATTCGAAGTTTGAAATTAATTCCTCTACGAACAGTATTTGTTACTTGCAAGTGGTGTACAATATCTTGCAAATCTGAGACCAGCAATGGGGAATCATTACATATCTCTATTTTAATTACTACAAACTGACCTGATTCATTCTCCTATTTCGTTGTTTTCCCTTAGTAGTGGTTTCGCACATAAGATATTTGTAGAAATGCCTCTTCGATTGGTCAATTAATACAGTTGGGGAGTTGTCAAGAAACTATTACTCTCGAAACCTTTGCAAACACTGCAAATCGTTAATGGAATTCAAAAAGTATGTAAACGATGATGGAATCGAACAAATAATGCTGTATTCATGAGGCTAAAACACTAGTTTACTTCAAAGTCATCTGGAAATTAAAATGATCATCATGTTATTATTTGATTGATAGTGTACTATGTTCAACAATTGGGTAACTCTTGAGTCCACGATCATGATCCTCGAGCCCTTTGTCTCGGACCGGGGGGCGTGCAGCGCACCTAGTGTGCAGCACGGTGATGTGCGATCTCAACCGTCCAAAAGTCCATCCAGATTTTAAAAAACTTTTCCGGGAAAAGTTTTATTGTAATCTGGACCATTGATTATTGAGACAAACAGTCCAGATGGTGCGCAGCACATTGCACAACATAGTCCCCGCCTCCTCGTCTCGTAGAATTTGCAAAGAAGAATATGTCGTCAAAAATTAGTTTGATCGAGACAAGTGCGAACAAGTCGCACTTGGTAGGCTCGTTTCAAATGACTGTTTGTGTACCACCATTGATTGCGCTCTCTTGATGTTGCGCATGGGGATTGCGAATGTGTGGAGAAAGTTAATAGGGAAAGTGAGTTTTAAAAGAGAGACAGTTGTTCGGCTTAATAAGCCACTTGACTTATTTTTTTGTTCTTATTTAAAGTTTGTTCGTATTTATTAGTTTTTCGTCAATTTTTTAGGATTATTGCTTCGTCATGACGAGAGAAATCTAAAAAGTAAAAAATTATGATCGAAAACTAATTTTTTTAATAAAGACAGAAATAAGTCAATAAGTCAATTTTTTTCATCTTTATTAAAAAAAAAAATTAGATTTCGATTTTGTTTTTTACTTTTTAGATTCCTCTTGTCATGAAGAAATAATAATCTCGAAAAAATTGACAAAAAACTAACAAATGCAAAAAAATTTTAAATAAGGACAAAAAAATAAGTCAAGTGACTTATTTAGCCGAAAAACAACTAACTTGAGATGACTGAAGGGGTCAATTGATCACTCGCATTACAAAGAAGGCTAAATTAGTTGCACTTCAGGGAAGGCAGCCCACGACTTTGGCTTGACTCACTGTTTTTGGAGTAAAGAATCAGTGGTCAATTGATCACTACTTTTTTTTTTATCCGTTATTGATCACTACTTTGATTCACGTTTCTTTGTCTCCCTAGCTTTTTATGATCACGTCTCTCTCTCTCTCTCTCTCCTATCTCTCTCTCTCGTTTGTGCCTTAGAAAGCCATCAATCATGTCTAGGACGACTTCTTTTAGCAAGTGGAATATGTTGGAGATTTTCAAAGGACCTTGCTACTGTCACCGACCCCATGGGTCCCGATTCTGCACCAACGGGCACGCAGGTGGGCCTCGTACGGATGATACAAGCCGTTTAATCATTTTATAAAAAATCTAATGGGCCTATTAAAATTAGCTCAATTTGATATATGTAGGTATTCAATCCAATCTTTCCATTTTTCATTCAAATTACAGGATCTTGAATCTTCATGATTTTATCTAGCTCATTAACCAATCTGATCAAATCCCTGATACTTATAAAAAAACAAGACCATAACTGTACACAATGTTCCCACTGCAAAACTATTCATTCGACGTAGAACATTACTCTCAAACATGGGTGTCATGTTATTGTTATTTGACTGATAGTGTATAATAATTAACAATTGAGTAACTCTGAGTCCACAATCATGATCCTCGCTTTCATCTCGTAGAACTTGCAAAGAAGAATATGTCGTCAAAATTTTGTTTGATCGAGACAAGTGCGAATAAGTTGCACTTCGTAGGTGCATTTCGAATGACGGTTTATTGCTCTCTCTTGATGTCGTGTGTGTGGACTGCGATCGAATGTGTGCAGAAAGTTATGGGGAAAGTGAGTTCTACAATTGATCACTACTACTAAAAAGAAGGCTAAATTCATTGCACTTGAGGGAAAACAGCCGACGACTTTGGCTTGACTCACTGTTTTTGGAGTAAAGAATCTCAGTGGCCAACATTTGGGAAGTCTTTTGATCTAAAATTACAGAAATTTGCATTAGGAGAATCATCTGTTTTTCATTTACCTTTGCAGAAGTAATGTATGTCGGTAAAATGAATGCTATAAATGATTTCACATCACCAGCTTTTTATGATCCACGTTTCTCTCTCTCTCTCTCATTTGTTCCTTAGCAAGTCATCAATCACTACTTCTTTCAAAATAATAAACGTTGAGAGAGTTTTTTGTTTTTTTTTTTAAGTTGCAACACCTTTTCACCACACACTTCCACCTTATAAGTCCACCACATGGTTGTTGGCAAAAATTTCGGCAATAATTGAATAGAATTCCAAATAAGAATTTCTTTGATTACAGAATACATGTATTGAACAGATTTTAATGAACGAGATACAAACAGAATTTCCGGAACATCAAACCAAGTCCTATGTGATACCACAGTCTCCTTAAGAAAGATTCACCGCCTACCGAGGGTGTTGTAGGATGCGTCAACGTCTTCTTCTCAGGGTTGGCTCGGCTAAACCACAAACCCTCCGTTGACTGCGAAACGAACGTCTCTCTCTCTCTCTCTCTCTCTCTCTCTCTCTCAAATCTCAAATCTCAAAGAACGGATTTCAGAGTATCACGAAGTGTTGTGAATTTCTGGTACAGAATGAGGAACGGACTACCCAATATATCACCTCTGGTAGCCTTTGTAACAGCCAGGGAATGAATTCGGCCTTGTATACACAGCCTTCAATAGGGGAAAAAATCAATAGGCTTTGCAAATCTGCCCTTAACCTCAATATGGGGAGGAATAAACCAGGTTGAAACTCCTGGCCCTTTAGTGCAGGCCTAGATTCGTTGAACCAATCGGAGGTCTTTCGGTTGCATCAGGAGACTCTCCGTAGGCCTCGATTTTATTCATCTAAATTTTCCCATAAAATTCTAACAATGGCTAGTGGGGCCCACTCCAAGCCTCACAAAAATACAAAAAAATGTCCGTAAATTTTAAAATAATTTTTTATGGAGCCATGTAAAAAAGTTAGCTCCAACAGATATCGGTAGATATATTTTTTGAATTCGTAGGGGAGGAACAAGGAACCCATCCACGGAAAGTGGTTCTTACACATAGTGTTATATGTGTTGGGCAGAAAATTATTCACAAAGAAGAGGGAGAACTAGATGTTGAGAGAGTCACGAAAAATTCGTAAACCATGCAGTAACGGCTCAACATTATGGTTTGAGCATTTTTATGGAACGACATTGCAACAATGATCCATTGTCTCACAAGAAGTAAAAATAAACATGGAGTTACCGCAAATTCGAGAAGTGGAAAGGAAACTACAAAAACTTCAAAATCTTGGATCGTAGTAATGAAAACTTGAACATACACGCAAAAGATGACAAGAGTAGGATAGGAATGTGTGCACACCCTTAGCGGAACTTAGCCCAAATACACACATACCTTAAGCAAATTGACCTCTTTGTTTAATCCCCTGGAGTGTCCCGTGTGTTAGGAGTCTTGATCCGCCTGAGGTCTTCCGTGTGCGCACAGGCCCAATCCATTGGGGAGTATCCACGGAGTCCACGCCACATCGCCCGAACCCAATATACATTGAATGACGCATATCCACGTAAAAGGCTAAGCCTTGTAAGTGGTGAGCCATCCAATTGTATATTAAGGTCCAACTCTTTTTCTATTTATCCGATGTGGGACTCAATCTTTCACATGTGTTCCCAACAATCTCCCCCTCATGTGTGAACCATCCATTGGGCCTAGCTCCCCCTCGATTTGATCCTCTTGAATTCCCCTTGATCCATGATCTTTATTTTCCAACACCGATTTAACCCCAGACTTCACCGCACCTACTCCATCCATTGAAAGCCAACCCTTGCTCCCTCGAGAGCCACCTTGGATTTTTCTCGCTCCACCGAGAGTCTCCGTGCAAGTCCACCAAATCGATTTGAGTCCGCCCAAAGATCTTCAACCTAGCTTTGATGCCAGTTGTTAGGAGTCTTGATCCGCCTGAGGTCTTCCGTGTGCACGCAGGCCCAATCCATTGGGGAGTTTCCGCGGAGTCCACGCCACATCGCCCGTGTGAAGAAAAAAGAGAAAGATGTATTATTGAATGTATTCAAACCATAACCTAGCATGCCTTTATATAGGCTACAAGATGCATAACAAGGAAATACACATAATAAGGAAATTCAGGCTAACTAGGAAACATAAATAATAATCTGCCTAAACTAGAAACAGAATAATAAAGCTTAGAAAATAAGGCAACATAATATTTCCTAATATTATGTTAACATCCCCCCTCAAACTCAAGTGGATCTATCAACTTGAGTTTGAAAAAGCCAAGAGAAATTAGGAGCAGCCATGCCATGCCAAGCCGAGCCGAGCCGAGCCGAGCCGAGCCGAGCCAAGCCAATCCAAACCAAACCAAACCAAACCAGGAGAAGCCGGGAAAGAGAAACGGCTAGGAGAGCCAAAATAGCCATGAGCGAGAGAAGTCATGACAGTAGAGATTTGAGGTGAAATCCGAGTGCACGAGCCAGTTACATATTATTATGAATGCCCGGCGGACGGCAGCAAGGCCGCCCGCCAGGAGCGAAAATTCCATAGGGCCTAAATCTTATAGCTCTGATACCATGTGAAGAAAAGCAAAAGATGTATTATTGAATGTATTCAAACCATAACCTAGCATGCCTTTATATAGGCTACAAGATGCATAACAAGGAAATACACATAATAAGGAAATTCAGGCTAACTAGGAAACATAAATAATAATCTGCCTAAACTAGAAACAAAATAATAAAGCTTAGAAAATAAGGCAACATAATATTTCCTAATATTATGTTAACAGCCCGAACCCAATATACATTGAATGACCCATATCCACTTAAAAGGCTAAGCCTTGTAAGTGGTGAGCCATCCAATTGTATATTAAGGTCCAACTCTTTTTCTATTTATCCAATGTGGGACTCAATCTTTCACACATGTTCCCAACACCGTGCAAATTTATGCTGCTGCTGCCAAGATTGCTAATGTTGCTATAATTGAATGGATGCTAATTGATACTGATGCTGTCAAGAATATTATCGTGCTACTCAGATCTGTGCTGATGATGCGCCATGCTATACCCCCTCTTCATTTGATGATGACGTTGGTTGAATGGACGGTTTAATCTATAACATTTCTGGAAATCTAATCTGTTTGTGGAAGCTGCTGGTTTTAATGTGTGTGGATCCTGAACTTTGCTGCTTTCACAAGTTTTTCTGCTATTGGCTGCTGTTATTTTATTTTATTTTTTTGATCGGCAACAAGATTTTTATTAAAAACTCGACAAAGGATACATCGAGACGAGACCAAATACTAGCCACAGAGTGTGAAGCATAGAGTAAGGCCAAGGAAAGAAACAAAAGAAAATAAAATACATCCAACGGGAAAATTGAATGAGCCCTATACCATCCCCTCAACTTCTTTCTACAAAAATGAAGCACATTTAGGCACTTCCCCAAAATACTAATCAGTAGCGAACGTACTAGGGCTAAGCAGCACTTGCTTGACTTCAACTGCAGCATGTGACAGAGAATGGATAATATCATTGGAGAACCGTACAACAATTTCATCCAGCAACCAACAATGACATCTTGCATAATACCTTGACATTCATTTGACATCTGTAATCAATATCATTATGTCCTCCTGAGAAAAAGGCAAATTGGAGAGATTCATCTCTTAGCCCTCCAAAGAGCTGCAGGCTTAGTAGACTAGCAAAACTCCTCCACTAATCCCACCAATATTGAGTAGCAAGAAATTGACATTCAAAACCTCCTTCAGCTCCGCTCCATTGGTAACTAAAACCTTAGCAATTCAGTCCCATTAGGAGCAGTTCAGTCCCATTGGTTCATGAATCTCCACAGCTCATCCAGATTAATCTCCATAGCTCTAAACAGATTTGCAGTAAGTTCAATACTAATTTGTTCATCATTCAATTCTTGTCTCGCTGCAAACAGAAGAATGCAGTAGTTGAAACAGAGAAAGAAAGAGATCAATTATTCAATACTAATACGCTTCCTCATTCAGTTCCAATCCAGCAATAACCGAAAACAGTCTCTCAGTGTTGGCTACACATTCAAATGGTCTCTTAGCCCTCCCCAGATTTGGGAGTTGAATAAAGAGAAAAGAAACCACTGATCTAATACTCTTAGCCCTCCTAGATAGAGGAGTTGAAAGAGTAACGGATCATGGATTTCCAAGCAGCTATCTAATCATGCAAAATGTCTCTTAGCCCTCCTACAGTTAGTAGTTGAAAAGAGGGAATAATATTCACTCAAAGTAATTAAGCTTTTCCGTAATAAGAAATCAGATCACCCAACCATCAGTAGGATTTAACAGCTTGAACTCAAGTAGATAAGACCCAAACTGCTCGTGTACTATTGGAACTCCAAAGCTCAAAGGAGAGTTAGACTTTCACATATAGCAGCAAACAGACTCCCAAACACCCTCTTAGCCCTCCAATACATAGGAGTTGAAAAGAGGAAATATAACAAGATCTCACAACCTTATAAAGCATATTAGTCTTCTTTCCTGCAGTGAAAAACCAAGAGAGGAACTCTTAGCCCTCCAAAGAAAGGAGTTGGAACCGGAAGAGCAACACAAAATTTTATTCTTCCAAACATCCCCAGACTCTAAAAGACTAACGCCAAACAGACTTGGACAAAGAAAGAGACACACAACAAAGGGGCAAAAACCCTAAAACCTATTCCCAACCAAGAGGACTACACACACTGCAACCAACCCACAAAAAAGCCCATAGACTTACCCAACAACCAAAAGAAAACCCCAACTCAACCAAGATCACAAAAAACCACCCTAGACAAAAGGAAAAGACAAAAAAAAAGAAGACCAAAAGCCCATCCAAAAAACCAACAATTCTGGTGCTTGAGGTGCATAAGAGAATACTTAGGAGCACATTACACGTAAATTGCCAGTCATCTTTCTACCCTACCACCACCGCTATGTACCACAACTGCACAACCTCCACCACCATCACCGCACATACACTACCACTGTAACACTACTTATGTAACGGGTGGAAAAATTTAGGCACACACAAACAAGCGTGACCATTGATCTAGTTTTATCACAATCTGAACCCTCAAAAAAGAAGAAGTAACCAATCTTAACTATTAATTTAGCACGCCACAAACCTCAGTCCTTGAACTTGTGTACATTTTCAATAGCACTACTTCCTTATTATATAGAAATGCATGCTTGTGCCTAAAGGCACGACACAAAGAAATTGACATTTCAATAAAGTGTCCTTAGCCAGGCGTGAGGATATTGCCTGACACACACCCACATAATTACTATATCACAATGAATACCAATCACCCGTTCTACTCGCTGACAATCCAACCATACCATTCACAATGAGTCACACTTGAAGAAAACGCAATCATCTTGTTCAAAATAATGTGATTGTATGACCAACGTATCATAGACCATTACCATTACAAAACCAAACTCAGTATTAGTGGATCCTCAACCTATCTAGTCCTCTTGTTATGAACCATTCCATATGAACCATTCCAGACTACCAAAGTTCCTTAAACTTTTTGACAAATTAAAAAGAATTGCAGAGGGATGATCCAAATTCAATTGGGTTGACCCTTAGGCGGCTCTCCCTCTCTCTCTCTGAGTTTCGACCCTTAGGGCACCGCCCCCCCCGCCCCTTCCTCTCCTCTCTCTCTGGGTTGCTCAGAAACGAGGTATTGTGCTTTGATTATACCCAAGATGATCCAATATGGTAATTTAAGATGGGCTATGTTCAACTCCATCAAATTATTTGACACACTGCTATAAGGGTTGTAGCCATAGTGTGTCATTGTTGAGTTAAAACATCAAATCGCAAGATTTGTGCAATACCATAGCTGACTCATCCTGATAGGAGCCTCATATATAGAATGAGATTGTTAATTTGAGCAATTAATAGTGCAACTGACCACATTTGGTACTCAAAAATTTTGAGTATCATGTGATATGTAGAGAGCGCCCAAACGTGTTTAGCTTTAGTGGTCCGATAATCTTTGAACTAATTTGTTTTTCGACCCACTAAGGGTAAAATAGTAATTTCCTTCGATGTACTAATGATTTTCGATCAAAACAACTTTGGTAAGAAAGAAGATTTAACAAGCTTCCCAATGGTTCAAACCACGCTCGAATCCGATTTCGGACACACTAAAGTTTAGCATATTTATACGTGTTACGGATGCGGCCGGGGCGCAAGGGCATGCGCCTGAGGCGCATCAAAATTCGCCTGGGGCGCACTAAAATTTGTTAACATACCAAACTTACACAATGTTCCTATGGCCCAAACCCAACAATGTTTGGCGCCTGAGGGGGCATAAGTGAATACTTTAAATTGCCCTCAATTTCTAGGAGATTTAAAGTAGTGCACAAAAATAACAGTTCACACAATTGAAAAGAGAAAAAGGATGATGTTACTAAGATAATTCTCTCTTTTGTTCCTTTCTTGTCTTCTTCTATCTGTTTGTCCTACAATTGTAATTTTCAAAATGATTTTTTCCCAACTCCTTAAAGGTAAAATCATTGTTTGCTTTAAGGTGTAAATAAATTTGAATCAAAATTACTCGAGTTAGAAAGTAGATTCAATGAGCTTTTTAAACGTCCTATCGACATGCAAATTTCAGAGTTCGAAAATGTCTGTGGCAAACTGAGAAGTTTGGATACTGCGCCCAAGGCGCCACTCAATGCACTTGAGCCATATAACCCAACAACTTTTGGCGCCCGAGGCGCATTGAACTGCACCTGAGGTGCAAAACCCAATAATTTTTGGCGCCCAAGGCGCATTGAAATGCACGTGAGCCCCATAACCCAACAATTCTGGCACTTGAGGTGCATAAGAGAATACTTAAGAGCACATTACACGTAAATTGCCGTCATCTTTCTACCCTACCACCACTGCTACATACCACAACTGCACAACCTCCACCACCATCACCGCACATAAACTACCACTATAACACTTATGTAACGGGTGGAAAAATTTAGGCTCACACAAACAAGCGTGACCATTGATCTAGTTATATTGCAATCTGAACCCTTGAAAAAGAAGAAGTAACCAATCTTAACTTTTAATTTAGCACGCCACAAAGCTCGGTCCTTGGACTTGTGTACATTTTCAATAGCACTACTTCCTTATTATATAGAAACGCATGTTTGTGCCTAAAGGCACGACACAAAGAAATTGACATTCAATAAAGTGTCCTTAGCCAGGTGTGAGCCTGACACACACCCACATAATTACTATATCACAATGAATACCAATCACCCGTTCTACTCGCTGACAACTCTGACTGATTTGTGATCCAACCATACCATTCACAGTGAGTCACACTTGAAGAAAACACAATCATCTTGTTCAAAATAATGTGATTGTATGACCAACATATCATAGACCATTACCTTTACCATTACAAAACCAAACTCAGTATTAGTGGAGCTCAACCTATCTAGTCCTCTTGTTATGAACCATTTCAGACTACCGAAGTTCCTTAAACTTTTTGACAAATTAAAAAGAATTGCAGAGGGATGATCCGGATTCAATTGGGTTGACCCTTAGGCGGCTCTCCCTCTCTCTCTCTCTGAGTTTCGACACTTAGGGTTTTTCGGGGGGAGGGCGCTTCCCCTCCCCCTTCCTCTTCTCTCTCTCTGGGTTGCTCAAAAAAGAGGTATTGTGCTTTGATTATATCCAAGATGATCCAATATGGTAATTGAAGATGGGCTATGTTCAACTCCATCAAATTATTTGGCACACTGCTACAAGGCTTGTAGCCATAGTGTGTCGTTGTTAAGTTAAATCATGAAATCGCAAGATTTGTCCAATACCATAGTTGACTCATCCTGATAGGAGCCTCATATATAGAAAGAGAATTGTTTGAGCAATTAATAGTGCAATTGACCACATTCGGTACTCAAAATTTTTGAGTATCATGTGATATGTTAGCATTGGTGGAATATATGAGAAGCAAGGTGCACATAGTAAGAACGAAAATGTACACATGTAGTCAATCCAAATGTATAGAGCACAAACGTACACATTTAGGCAATCCAACATACATTTGTTGTTGTGTCTCTTTCCGATCACTACTACAATAAACCATAAAAATAACAGCAATTGGCCGTGATTGTAAGTTTTTCATCACGCTCCTGCTACCGTGATGGATCTGGGTGTAATTGTGAGAATCAATCACAACCAAAAGGGATGATCGTTTCTCTTTTATCATGGTTATAAGCCGTGATTATTTCTCTTTTCTGGGTGTGGGTGTGATTGTTTGTCACTTTAGATCACGGTTTATAACTGTGATTGAAAGTTCAAAATGATCTCACCAACTAAGATGGAAAACCATTGCGCGTGATCTCTTCTTTGTATCTACTAGATACCATCTTTTCTTGTCATTGCCAAGTTTCGAACCCACGCACCCTTAGTTGATTTCCCAAGCCCTTACCACTAAGCTAGCCAAGAACTTCTATTACATAGGGAAAACAAAAATATTTATACTTACTTCCTAAAGTGTGAAAACTTTTTTTTCCCCTTAAAATTTGCTGAATTTTTTGAAATGCAATTAACATGATATTAAAATATATAAAAATACATATATAAACATTGTTTAAAAAATTTTAAAAATACAACAATAGATCTTTTGCTAATCAAAATTAGTTGTTGGTCACCAAAAGATTTTCTTGGGGCAAAAAAAAAAGTTTACCTAATGTGTCAAACGTATACTTGGAAGACATCTGAAATAACTAAATTTCATTACTATAATAAACCATAAAGATCACGGCTCACCCAGGTGAAAATCGGGCACTAGTGGAACAGTCAACCTGTCGTTGAAGAAACAACTAGGCAGTAGTGGAACCCAGTTATGGGATTTGTCTTCTCTCTCACTCTCTCTCTCTCTCTTTGGGCGTGAGGATGAAGATGAAGCGTAAAGATTTTTTGGGATGAGTGTAATTAGGGCTTATCTTCTTACCTTTTGTAAAAAAGAAAAAAAAAACTTTTCAAAGTTCTTAAACGACATCATTTTTCTCACATAACTTTTCAAAATCTGCCTAAATGAGTACCAGCCCGCCCACGTGAAAATTTAGACTGCGCGACTAAATAGGTAGGTTTTTATCTCACTACAAGAGTGAGATCATTTATCTCACTTTTTTTTGCGCTAAAATTTTTTATCACGCTATAGGGTGATGTCATTTCTCTTTTATCTCGCCACAAGAGCGAGATCTTTGATCTCATTCTTTTCTACCCTAAAATCTTTTATCACACCACAAGGGTGAGGTCTTTTCTCTTTTTTATCATGCCACAAGGGTGAGATCTTCTCTTTTATCTCGCCACAAGATTGAGATCTTTTATCCCATTTTTTTCTGCCCTAAAATCTTTTATCACGCCGTAAGGGTGAGGTTGTTTTTCTTTTATCTCGCCGCAAGAGCGAGGTCTTTTATTTCGCGCTAAAACCCACTTTTTATCTCAACTTTGGACTTAAACTGAGATAAAAAATTTTAAGCACCACTTTTTATCACGCTTTCACTGAAAACTGTGATCTTTGTGAATCTCCTTAGTGTGACGCATATCTATTATTGTAGTAGTGGATGTTTCGATGTCTATTGCTACCTGTAATATCTCAAGTGGTTCTCGTGATTGCAGGTTGCTAAGTTAATTGCACAAATTTTGATGCTGTCACGCCTTGATTTTTCTACATGAATTAACAATACCATTTGTTAGCCCAAAGGTTTCTATTGAATACCTTATTGATTTTGATGATAACAAAACATAATTTATTGGAATGAAATATAACTAATATTGTGATATTTGTTACTCATTTGAAATAATGTGTTTTTTGTAGGATTTGGATGAAGTACAAATGGAAAAATTCTACACCAATATTCCTATCTCCAATAGTCAAGATTAAAATTAAAAGGAGGAAGATTAAGGACAAATCGTCTCCTAATGTGTGATTGGCTATAAGAACTTCCATGGAAAGCAAATATCAATAGAGGAAGCTAGAAGATTTCTTGGAGCTTTATTATTTTTAACGGCTAATTGAAGACTTGATTGAAGTTTGTGTGAAGAAGATTCATTGCTTAAGATGGAAGATGCAAAAATCTAGAAAGGAAAGATTGGAGCCAATTCTTTCAACGGCTAGTGGAGCTTCACCTTAGAATATTGAAGATGGGTAAGAAGAAGACAAATTGCTTAATACAAGGAAGGAGTAAATTGCTTGATTTGTGAGAGGAGATTATTCTTTCCAACGGCTACGAGTAAATGTTTCTTCATCCATACAGGCTCTAAAACGATTTATTATATACAGGTGAAGAAGGAAAAAAAACATTGACGGAGAACTTTCGAAGGAAATTGCTGTGAGCATCACTTGAAAATCTATCAAACATACAACTACACTTCATCTTGATATCTATACACTTGTGTGTGAGAGAGTTCATATTTTGATCTTCATTGTAAAAGGGAGTGTACACCCTTGTTCGTACTCTTGTGAGTGTTTATCTTTTTGTGAGTGATTTTGGAGAGAAAATCACTTGAGAGTTAGGTGTTACTAGCACCGGAGTGAATAGTTGGGTTAGGTGTGACTAGCACCGGAGTCAAAATTAGTCGGAGCGATTGGGGATAGATTGCTCGTTGTAAAGGTTGTCTAGCACCCGCGAAGCTAGAAGATTGTAACTATTGGAGATAGTGCAGCAAATCCCGAGTTGGACACTTGGGGAGTGGACTAGGCCGTGAAGTTGCGAACCGAATCACTATAAATCCTTGTGTTTGATTCTCTCTTCCCTACTCTCTTTATTTTCAGTTTTGCATATCAATATTGCATGAGTAGAATAGTATATCATTGATATTGGAATTGTGGTTGAATAGATTGCAATTAGTTTTTAAAATTCCGCGTTATATTTGAGATACCCAATTCACACAACACCCACACCCCACAACCCCCCCCCACCCGCTTGGGTTGCTATTTGGACCAACACCATTGATATACAAAGTCCTCACAATCGTACATACTTTACCCCAAAATACAGTACAATTTCCTAATATTCTCAAACTGGCTTACAAGTACAACTTTTCAAAATAGGAGTTTCATAACAAGCCGTTTGTTTACAAGAAATATAAGTTGCTCTCCAAAATAGCTTTACTTGATAATGCCAGCATACGCTTTAAGAACTCCATGACCATGACCTGCAATGTACCTAAAATGGTAGGTTGAGCAAACACGTGCCCCGTAGAGAATTCTATGCTCAAACTATATGTAAGTTTGATGAATCATGCACCACGAATGAGTGAATATTAACAGATAGACCCATAGTACGAATGACCACCAATAAGCTGCAAGCTATAGTCTAAGGGTCCTAGACTTCACATAAATGTCACTAGCCGTTTATTTCTTCAACTAAATACCTTAATAAACTCACGTCATTCCACGTTTGTCTATAATCAACTCAAAAACATCTTATTATTCTTTGGACGGTACTACAATCTTTCTCGTGTCCACGTTGATCTTCATCAAATCCCTTTATTGCAAAACCTTTCCTTTCTTTTAATCAGGTGTTTCCCATTGACAGTCACTTGGGTCACCTCGGGTCTATTTCCCTCGTGCGCAGGGTCACCCGAGTCTATTCCCTCAATAATAATAATAATCACTTGGGTCACCTCGGGTCTAGTTCCCTCGAGCGTAAGGTCACCCCGAGTCTATTCCCTCAATATACATGTTCATACTTTTTCATTAGTTTACCCATTCGCATCAAACATAGCGTATTAAGCCCATATATATAATCTTACAATACTCTATATATCCATTAGTTATCCACTTTCATTCCGCCTCCCATTTCACAAACATTCATTCATTCAATTGAATCCAAAGGTCATTTAATCAATCACATGGTATTTCAAGACCAACAATCTACCATATCGCATATAATCAACTACACACATCATCAGCGTACCTCTAAGTACACCCCCGTATCTTCACATACCACATATCGACCCTCAACTAGACTCTACGATGACCGGTCTTCTAGTTTCCATACTTGGAGTCCGTAAGTCGTACGCTAAAGGAGTCGAAAAGATTCTCTGAGTCAAGAGAACACGAATTGCAGTTCTACCCATTGGATCACTAGACATGCTCATGTATATCGTTTGTGTTTCAACGCGCATTAACTTACATTCCTTATTTCTTAACTCAATGATTTCATTCTAATCCGTTGGATACCACTCTAAGTGTGAGACAAGTAATGCTCTCCAAAACACATGAAAGAATATGTAAACAAACCCATTAGAGTTGATGAGAGGTTTCAGAATGCGAGTTGGAAGACATAGGAAAGCAGCTGAAAGACATTGCAGCAGCTCAATCTCCTACAGGTAGGTGAACGAGTCCTACCGGTAGAACTTGACCTACTGGTTGGTTGAACTTTCTACTGGTAGAAACTGAATACAGAAAGGCCAACATTTGAACGAAACGATTTTGAAACGATTTTTGTACTAGACCTACTGGTAGGTGGAAACTTCCTACTGGTAGAAGTTGAATACGTTGAGCAACTTGTTGAGCAGCTTTTAAGCTGCTGCTATACGTTTGAGCTGGTTGAGAGAAATTTCTAACTTGCCCTACCGGTAGGTAAAACATTTCTACCGCTAGGGAGAGTGTTTTTCAGGCGAATTTTTTGGTAGAATTTTTAGATTTCGATCCAACCTCAATAACAACTAATACAAACTCAAAGATGACACAAGAACACTCAAATAACATATAAAGAGAGATAGTGTTAGAATTGACACACACGCACACGATTTACGATTATACACAGTAAAGAATAAACATAGAGATATACGTGGTTCCCCAAAATCGGGTACGTTCACGGGAGCGAGAGCGGCTGCTGTTCTTTATTATCACAGTAATGAATTAGAGTTTACAACATAGAGTATTTATAACTACTCTATTCTAACCCTAATCAGATTTGGTCTGCATCCCAAAAATACCCTTGTACGGACCGAACCGTACCACGGGGGGCGTTGCCCCCCACACCCCCCAATTACAAAACGCCTGGGCCTTCGGCCCAGTCTACTTTCATTGGACCATCAGCGATGGGCCAGATGCCGTCGCTCCGCTCCACTCATTGCGCTACGCTCTACTAGTTCCGCTACGCTCCAACATCTGGCCTTCTTTCTAGAACTCTATGAGCCACAGTTCTAACAGATAGAATTCCCTACCTCGAGTATCCAGGCCGAAATCGAAGAGTTCGAGCAAGCCCTAGTTTCTGGATTTCAAACCGAGCTAAACACACCAAACCAAGCTCCATCCAACGAGATATGAACTCCAATACGCAAGTAGATGACAGGGTTATGGTTGATTGTTGTGGGTTTTGAGTCTGGAGATGAGTTTTTGGGCGAGGAAGTGAGAGAGAGAGAGAGAGAGAGAGAGAGAGAGAGAGAGAGAGCTGAGAGAAGAAGAGAGAACGGGAGAGAGAATGAAATGGCGGAAATTATTTCCCTGCCACACACACCACACACTTATATACACACACCTCACACCCTTAGCCATAGCACCCAAAACTATCAATTCTTTCACTTTAAACCCCTAATCTTACATCAACACATCTTTCACATTATAAAATATCTTCTTCTTTTTTTTTCATTTATAAACATTAAAACTAGGGAATTTAAATACGGGTCTCTATAGACGTTATTTTGGAGCCTTAGAAGTCTCATGAAAATGATGAATGCACACGAAAAATGATATGATTAGTGATCCCACAAAGCACGCCTCGAGTGCAGCCTATTTGCCTAGGTGCATCAAGACAATTAAAACCACAGTGATGCGCCTGGGGCGCACTGTGATCGTGCTTGATGCGCATTTGTTGAGTCATTTTTTCTATTAGCCAAATAAGGCCCTTGTTTCTTTTATATAGGGTATTTTTGTCATTGAAATTATTAGTGGACTAGAAGTGTTAGGAACTTTAGAAGTGGATTGCGTGGGTTAGAAATATGCTATATAGTGGACCTATCAAAAATTCTCCCTAATTTTACCTTCAACGAGCCAAAAATATCAATTTTAAAATTCTACTCATTGAAGGACAAAAAGGAAAACGACAAGAAAGGCCAAAAGAGAGATATATCCCAGTATTTTTTTAATTTTAATTTTTTTTGTTATATCCAATATGTGTGGACATGTTGCATATTTTTCCTTTTGCTAAAACTATTGTATGCTTTAACGTGTAAATAATTAGGGATTCAAATTACTTAATTGCGTTAAAAAATTAGATCTAGCTAGACCACATAGAGAAGAAAGGTTGCCAACTGAAAGGGGAATATGGTTCCACTTATGAATATAATCGAACAGTTCAAATCAAATAAATGAGAACCGTGGTGGCTCCATAAGATGTTCATCCAGTCCAAAAACCAAACTGGAGCTAGGGGAACCAGATATATCCCTCCTGAAAAGTCTAGCTTCAAAGAGTAAGGTTTCGAAAGGACAACTTCCACGAGATATACATAAGTAAGCACTAAGCATTTCCAAAAATGCCAATGTAAGTTATACCATCATACTCAAGGGAAACAGCTTAATTGAATCGTCATAGTCATTGTATTCATCATTCCTCCTTTACTCAATATGATGAAATAGAACGTCGGCTAAACAGTTCATGATAAAATCCTTGTTCAGTTTAGAGGAAGACATTTCCCTTGAATACTAACACGCTATTGTCCATATGAAGATCATTGTTCTCAATTTTACGTCTTTGCCCGCTGTCCTGGGAATCCCTCATAATTCATAACATAAGAACTACGCCATTTCTTTGGATACAGATAAATTCAGGAAACAGACTAGCAAAAGTGAAAACCCTCCGTGATTGTGACACAAATGTATGCTCCTCAATATGTCGAGTACTTCCTCATCCGATCTTTTGTCAAATGAATCCAAGCTTCATTTTTGGAGTCCCCTTGGGCAATCGGTCTTCTCTAGGAAGTGCCGCCCAAGGACACAGAGGCCAAGGCCCATGCCCACCTAGCACTCCTAGCTCCGTTATGCAAGTTTCTGGTTTTACACCGCTCCAGCGTGCTCCAAACCCTCTGAATATCAATCACATGTAGAACTCACCACAAAAGATGGCTCAACTCTCTGACGATTCCCACATTTAGATGAATGCGGGACACAAGCGAACCACAAAGCAATTAAATTATTCATCATCCCTCGGAAGAAATAAATTAGGGACACCTTTAAGAAGAGCAATTTCACTATTGGGTCAAAAGCTGAACAGGGATAGAGACATGGGGTACAAGCCTAGTGTATTTACTACTATTTAGAGCAGGAAAACAAAGGAAGAGCCAAAAATGAACATCGAACTAAGAGAAATGATGTATTATTGATTGTATTTCAATATCCCCATGATTGGTTGCTCTTGCCTCGCTTTGGGTTTTTTTGGTCTTACGGAAACAAAAGCACACAACAAGCCCCAGTAAGGAAAGGAAAATTAGGCTAACGAGGTACGTATCAGTCTTCTCTTTTCGTGATTGACCCTAAGACGAGAAGATGAATATTTGGCTTCATAGCAATCATATGGACACCAATTTGGAGATCTGTTTGGGATTTGACTTTCGAAAGTCTCGAGACAATTGTGTGACAAGTTGAGAAATGGTACTAAACAAATACAATTTGGGATTTTTCCAACGAGATTATTATCGAAGAGATCTAAGTAGTTCAGTGGTTTCAAATATGTAAGTCCGTTGGGTATGGTTCCAGTTAAGTCATTTCTCCGTAACCCTAGATACTCCAAATTACAGAGTCTTCCTAGCTGCCTTGGCATATGCCCACTAAGCAAATTATCAGAGAGGTCCAAAAACGTCAGGTTTTTCAATTTGCAAATACTATAGGGATATGACCTGTGAGGAGATAATTATTGAGGCACAAGTTAGTCAAATATTTTGAATTCCCTATAGCTCGAGGAATTGAACCACTGAGGTTATTTGAATGGAGGTACAAATGGGTCAAACTACATAAATGGCCAATAGATGAAGCGATTGAACCTCCAAGGTTATTGAAACTCAAATCCATCTCAACCAAACTCTTTAGGTTCCCTATTTTTGTAGGATGGAGCCGTTGAGATTATTTGAATTGATATCCAAATGGATCAAGGTTCTCAAATTTCCAATAGATGAAGGGATTGTACCTTGAGGAGCATAGTAGGAAGAAAGGTCAAGGTGGGTGAGCTTGGAGAGTACCAATTTTCACTGAGATCAAGATATTCCAGATTTGGCAAGGAAGACCAATTCATGTCTGCAAAATTTTCATTATATAAATATAGAGCTTACATCCGAATGACTCTTCCTGCGTCATTGCAAATGATGCCTCCCGAGTTGCAATGATTTCTTGAAGAAAAGTTTCGCCACCAACCACTATTGAGCAAAGCTTTCGCCTCTGCTGAAGATGAAAACGACAACAATGATGATAATTTTGTGGATGATGGAACTGAAAATATGCTAATACTAGCTGCCATACTTATTGTTGGGTACACCCAAGTGGGGTGGGTGTGAGTGTAGGGGATTACTCCCCATGTGTTTAGGTCTTTTCCCATTATTTTTGGACTGCCAAAGGCAATGTGGGTTTGCTAGACAGACAGGTGAGAACAGAGAAAGAGTGTGAGCAAGAGGCTCCTGAAGGAGGATCCTGTTAGGAATTGAACTCCTTGTTCAACTCACAACGCCCTACGGATCTTGGAAACTAGGATCACAGAAATCGCAAGCAAACAAAAAATAGTGCGTAACGAATAAGAAAAGAAAGAACACAAGATATACGTGGAAAACCTCAACGCGAGGAAAAACCACGGGAGCCACACCAGTCCACTATGAAATCGAATCAAGAGTACAAGTCTTCTCGCAATCTCTCTGAGATCTGCGTTTTCTCTCGCCTCTCTCTGTTTTTCTCTAAAAAACAAGTTAACCTAATTACATACAAGCTGCAGTGTAAAATAGGTTGAGTCCTATGTGGAAATTACACCACAAGTCCTTAAAATATATCGAAGGTTGTCTGCACCCCTAACAATCTCCCACTTGAAGATAACCGAAGCATCAGCAAACAAACAACTGCAAACCCAAATAATCTCAATCAACGCGGACGTAGTCATCTGACCCCTCTTGGTGTGGCTCCAGCCCCATCATCTTTTCAAACATGAAGGCCAACTGAAGTTGAACACAACTTCAGTTTCTCAACAATAACAGGCTTGGTTAACATATCTGCTGGATTTTTGTTTCCCAAAATCTTCTCTAGCAACAAATCTCCATCCTCCAAAAGCGAACGAATGAAATGGTATCTCAAATCAATGTGCTTTGTCCTAGCGTGGAACACTGGACTTTTGGCAAGGTGAATAGCACTCTGGCTGTCACTAAAAAGAACACAGTTCTCTTGCTTCAAACCCAACTCCTCCAAAAAACTCTTTAACCAAATCATCTCTTTTGCAGCCTCAGTCACGGCCACATACTCAGCTTCTGTCGTGGATAATGTCACTATTTTCTGCAGACGTGAAACCCAACTCACCGCTGTTGAAACATACCCTGTGGTGCTTCGCCGCGTATCCTGATCACCGGCAAAGTCTGCATCCACATATCCCTGTACTGTCAACTTCCCTCTCCCAAAACAAAGTGGCAAATCAGTGGTACCTCTCAAGTAACGCAAGATCCACTTGACTGCTTCCCAATGCTATTTCCCTGGATTGCTAGCAAATCTGCTTACAACTCCCACTGCATGGGCAATATCTGGTCTCGTGCACGCCATCGCATACATCAGGCTACCAATGACCGAGGCATAAGGAACCTTGGCCATGTACTCCTTCTCTGCATCTGTCTTGGGTGATTGACCCTGAGAAAGTTTGAAGTGACTTCCCAAGGGTGTGCTAACTGCCTTAGCACTCTGCATATTGAACCTCTCTAGAACACGTTCAATATACTCAGCCTGACTCAATCGCAAGATCCTCTGAGCCCTATCCCTGCTGATTCTCATCCCAAGTATTTGCTTTGCTGCACCCAGATCCTTCATAGCAAACTCTGTTGCCAACTGTTGCTTCAAACTATTTATCTCCCTAACACAGGATCCTGCTACAAGCATATCGTCGACATAAAGTAATAAAACAATGTAACTGGATTCAAACCTCTTGAAGTAACAACAGTGATCTGCATTGCACCTCTTGTAGCCGTTGCGCTGCATAAAACCATCAAACTTTCTATACCACTATCTAGGAGCCTGTTTCAAACCATATAGACTTTTCTTAAGTCTACACACCATCTCTTCTTTTCCTTTCTCAATGAAGCCAACAGGTTGCTTCATGTAAATTTCTTCATTTAAGTCACCATGAAGAAATGCAGTTTTCACATCTAACTGCTCAAGGAAAAGATTTTCAGCAGCAACTAAATTCAACACCACTCTGATAGTGATGTGCTTCACAACTGGGGAAAATATCTCTATATAATCAATCCCCTGCTTCTGTTGAAAGCCCTTCACTACCAATCTAGCCTTGTACCTCTTCTTACCATCACTTTCTTGCTTAATCCAAAAAACCCATTTATTGTGCAAAGCCTTCTTTCCTGCAGGAAGAGTAGCCAAATCCCAAGTTTCGTTGGAGTAAAGAGAATCCATCTCATCCTGCATTACATGCTCCCACTTGGCTGCCTCACTAACCTGCAAAGCCTCATCATAGCACTCTGGTTCTCCACTATCTGTTAAAAGCAAGTAATCTAATGACGAAAGGTACTTGGGATTAGGTTTGGGTACCCTGGTTGACCTCCTCAAATCTCTGACCGATGAGCTAGACTCTGTCTCTGGAACTGCCTCATCTGAAACTGCCCCATTTGTCCTACTAGAACTTGGCTCAACCCCTCTATCATCTGAAAGATCCTCTAACCCAAAGTACTTTGAAGTGTCCCCATCTGTACTGTCACTCCCACTGTTCTATTTGTTGTCCCTATCTTTGTACATTACCCTTTCATTAAATACAACGTCCCTGCTTCTGATTATCTTCCTGTTTTTATAATCAAAAAACCGATAACCAAATTCATCACCGCCATACCCAATGAACGTACACTTCTGCGATTTAGGATCAAGCTTATCCCTTTCCTTATCGCTAATATGCACATAAGACACACAACCAAAAACCCGTAAATGTGAAAGAGTTACCTCTTTGCCACTCCAAACCTCTTCTGGTATCCCAAAGTTCAACGGAACTGATGGCCCATGATTGATCAAATATGCTGCTGTGTTAACTGCATCTGCCCAAAACTCCTTAGGCAAACCTGCGTGTATCCGCATGCTCCTCGCACGCTCAGTAAAAGTCCTGTTCATCCTTTCTGCGATGCCATTATGCTGCGGAGTCCCTGGGGGTGTCCTCTCTGAACGAATCCCGTAAAGAGCGCAGGCTTTCTTGAACACACCCAACTCATACTCTCCGCCATTATCAGACCTCAACGGCTTCACTTTCAAATCTGTTTCATTCTCAACCATGGCTTTCCACTTCTTGAAGACCTCAAAGACCTCTGACTTATGCTTCATGAAGAATACCCATACCTTCCTAGAGTGATCGTCGACAAAACTAACGTAGTAGTAAGAACCGCCAAGAGAACGCACATTAGTTGGACCCCAAACATCTGTATGGACAAGTTCTAGTTTCTGAGCCCTAGGAGGCCTGCCGCCTTTCTGAAAGCTAACCCGTTTCTGTTTGCCGAAGATGCAATCCTCACAGATGTCAATATCCACTGACTCTAACCCTGGTAGCTTCCCATTAGCCTGCAAAACCTTCATTCCCTTCTCACTCATATGTCCCAGCCTATTGTGCCACAAATCTGAACCTTTCTTGCTGTCTGCAACTGCAAGTGTGTCACTACCATGTGAAGTCAAGTAAAGTGAAGCAACTTTACTCCCTTTAGCCACCACCATGGTACCGCTGGAGACTTTCCACATGTCCCCTGTGAATGTCGATGTATAACCCGCTGCTGCAAGCTGCCCAACCGAAACAAGATTCCTCTTCAAATTCGGAACGTGTCTGACATCTTTCAGACACCATTTGAACCCCCGCATAGTAATCTGAACATCACCTCTTCTCACAATAGTACACGGCTGATCGTCACCCAAGTATACTTTCCTAAAATCCCTGCTACATAGTTCTGCAGAACCTCCCTGTTAGCAGTGGCATGGAATGAGGCCCCTGAATCAATAACCCACGAATCGGTGTCGCTGTTCAGAGCAAGAATAAGTGCATCGTGCATAACATGAGCCTCTTGTTCATCCTTATTCTTCTTCGGTGCTTTGCAAGTTGATGACATATGGCCTGTCTGACCACAATTCCAACATTCACCTTTAATGGGCCGAACTTGGAAAGCCTGAGATTTACCCTGATTTCCCTTGCTGCCCTTCGACTTTGACCTGTTTCTGTTCTGATTCTGACCACCCTTACTCTGGCTTCTGCCTCTCTGCTGCTGAAAACTTAAGGCTGAACCCGAAGTGCCTGAACATGAACCTAAACAATCAATCGAATTTCTTCTGACCTCCTCGGTCAAAATTAAACTAACAACCTCACTCAGTTTCAACTTTTCTTTCCCAGCCGAATTACTTACTGCAGTAACCGTACCATGCCATGTCTCTGGCAACTGAGATAGAATCAACAACGCTTGAACCTCATCATCAAACTTGATATCGACAGATGTAAGTTGATCAACAATTGTATTGAACTCACTGAGGTGTGACATAAAGGAAACCCCTTCTGCCATAGACAGGTTGAAAAGTTTTTTCATAAGATGTACCTTATTCGCAGCAGACGGTTGCTCGTACATCTTAGATAGCGCTTCCATAAGATCCTTCGTCGTTTTCTCCTTCAATATGTTGTGGGTGACTGCCTTAGAAAGGGAAAGGCGAATAACTCCTAACGTCTTTCTGTCAAGAACATTCCAATCTGCATCTTTTTCTTCAGCCCTCTTTCCCTTCGCTTTACCCTCTAACGGACGGTAAAGATCCTTTTGATACAGATAGTCCTCTATCTGCGTCGTCTAGTACGCGAAGTCTGACCCGTCAAACTTTGCTATCTTCTGACTGCCTTCTTCAGAACCCATAGCTCCCACTAAACCCTAGGCTGCCCGAACAAGATTAAACCCTAATTTGTCAAATAAAACCCTACCGCAACCTGGGGCTCTGATACCAGTTGTCAGGAATCGAGCTACTTGTTCAACTCACAACGCGCTACGGATCTTGAAAATTAGAATAACAGAAATCGCAAGTAAACAGCAAAATAGTGCGTAACGAACAAGAAAAGAAAGAACACAAGATATACGTGGAAAACTCAACGCGAGGAAAAATCACAGGAGTCACATCAGTCCACTATGAAATCGAATTAAGAGTACAAGTCTTCTTGGCGATCTCTCTGAGACCTACTTTTTCTCTCGTCTCTCTGTTTTTCTCTAAAAAACAAGTTAACCTAATTACATACAAGCTGCAGTGTAAAATAGGTTGAGTCCTATGTGGAAATTACACCACAAGTTCTTAAAATATATCGAAGGTTGTCTGCACCCCTAACAGAGCCGGGCTCTGCGGAGAGGCTTGGAGATACTGTCGGAGAGCACCGGAGTGAGGGGGAGAGAGAGAGAGAGAGAGAGAGAGAGAGAGAGAGAAAGGAGTGATGGCGGCCGGTTTGTGGCGTGCTGGTCAGGTTTTTTCATATATATTGTATTTAATTTGCGAATAATACAATTACAGAGTTTTTACTCGCATCTCTCGTGTTTGTGCTTAGTTTGTTTGGTGCTTGTGCTTGGGGTGTGAGTTCTGGGTCGGGGTCACGACCCAACACATATTGCTAGGAGCATAACAGAATAAACAGAAGAGGATATGCTATTATTACTCATAGTTTAAAGTATGTGTGGTTATTGTAGCAGTAAAATATTGAGCATTGGATGCAGAGAACAATGCTTAAGAGGGGTTTTTAAAATAGTTTTTGGGTCGACTTGTTGACCCAGGCACTAGGAGTCAATCAGTAAGCAAGCCAGAGTCTCTCTCACTTTTCTATTCTTTAGTCTTCCTCTTTGAGTATTCTTCAATTCCAAAATGTGTTAGTCATTGAATTGAGCGCTGACTTGCCAAGGAACATATGGGAGAGAGAGAGAGAGAGAGAGAGAGAGAGAGACTGATGACTTGCTATCAGTGATTCATAAAAATTAAAAAAAAAAACTGTTAATCCAACTTCATATTTGGCTGGAAATTCAACAATCTAGTCACCTTAAAAATATATGTATAAATTAACCATCGGTAACTACTCATTATCAGTGAATTTTGCACAACTATTCATTCAGTAAACGTAAAACAATACTCTCAAACATGGGTATCATGTTTAAGGAAAAAAAAAAAAAAACCAAAGATTTTGCCACTTATATTTTATTGGAAAACAGTGAGTCAAGGAAGGGTCATTAATTGGCTCTTTCCTCTGAAGTAATTGTCACGGTGTTTGGCTGGGATTTATTTTCTCATGCAAACACACGGTACGAATTTTCCTTCTACGTACCCTTCTAATGTAATACTGTCATCAAATGACTTAAGACTTCTCAATTTTTAAAGTGTTTCTATTTCAATGTGTCATAATCCTCACGCCCTTAAGAGAACACACTAAATGATGTGATCGATCAATCAACAATTATTCAAAACGCGCCTACAACAAAGCATATATGACTGTGGAAAATTTTGAGAATTGGATTCTAGTCAATACTAAATCATAATACACCAAAGATTTAAATCACAACAATGTGGGGATCATGTTCTTCTTCAATTCCAAACGCTTGTCTCAAGTGTAGAGTAGGGATATGATGTCATCATTCATTGTCCTATTAATCTTTGTAACAATTTCATAGATTAATAAAATTTTCTTTCATCTTCCAAAAAGAAAAGAAAAAGGAAAAAAAGGAACGAATTAACGAATTGAAAGCCTCGTTATAAAATATTTTTGGGTCTACTTGTTTACCCCGGCACTAGGTAGGAGTCAATAAATGATTTTCAAGCTTCTATTGAAGACTTAATGAAGAGTCGCAAGAAACTTAAAACTTAAAAATAAAATACATATATACATGTTAGTAATATTATACGGATTGGTTCGGCTTTGGTTTCATGTGGGGTTCGTTGACTTGGATCTGGTCACCTCTTGACCCTCTGATTTGGCGGTGGTTGAAATATAATTGAATCCTCCCGCAATTAACTCTGGTAGAAGCCCAAATAATTAAACTTTGCTGTATTCATTAGTCTAAAACACTAGTTCACTACTTCAAAGTCATCTGGAAAAATGATCATCATGTTATTATTTCATTGATTGATAGTGTATTATTATTAACTATAGGATCAAGTGTTTACCATCTTACCAAAACCCACAGGTAGTGCCAAAGGTGCAACTCTATTTTCTTATATCATAGCGTAGCAAGCTCCAAGCGCCACGGTTCGACCCGTGTGGGCAAGATGCTAGCCCGCAACCAACATTAACAATTGGGTCACTCTTGAGTCCACAATCATAATCCTCAAACCCTTCGTCTCGTAGAACTTGCAAAAAAGAATGTCGTCAAAAATTAGTTTGATCTCGTAGGCTCGTTTCGAATGACTGTTTGAGTACCACCAATTGCGCTCTCTTGATGTCGTGTGTGTGGACTGTGAATGTGCGCAGAAAGTTATAAGGAAAGTGAGTTTTAACTAACTTGCGACGACTAGGGTTAATTGATCACTATTACAAAGAAGGTCAAATTCGTTGAAACAGAGCCGATGACTTTGGTTTGACAGCTCCCTGTTTTTGGAGTAAATTAACAATCGGTGGCCAACATTTTGGAAGCCTTTTGATATAAAATTACAGAACTTTGCATTAGAATCATCTGTTTTTCATTTACCTGTGCAGAAGTAATGTTAATTAGAGGCCGGGGCACACGCAATGTGTGCGCAAGTCGAAAAATTTGCATATTTTTTGTTAAAATTTGATCAAACAACTAATAAGCGGGAAGCTATTGTGCATATCCTGTCAAATTTCAACTACTCCTTCCGTCCCTAAATATTTGTCTAGTTCGCAAAACAGGGTCTTAAAAGTAATTCAATTTTTGCTAGAAAATTTTAGTTTTTTTTTTTTCAACTTACTATACATCCAGGGGTTCTTTTTATTTGGGAAAAAGTAGAGTTCTTTCTAGATCTTGATAAAAATTTGTTACTTTTAAGACATCGTTTTCCAGAACGAACAAAAATTATGGGACGCATGGAGTAATATTCCAAGATCATTATGCGTTATATGCCTTTAGATTTTATCATTACTCATCTCACGTTTTGGGGTTTGATACTTTGACATAATGATTGGTGCATGCTTCGGTGGTGTACGGTATACCAATCCAAAAAAACGGAATGACTTCGGTGTCCCCGGTTATTTTGGGGACATCGTAACTTTTGACATAACAAAACCATTATGAGCATAACCAAAACCTATTACAAGAATAACAGAACCATAGCAAGGCATAACCAAAACCATAACACAGCATAACTTGTTTGTTATACCTTAGTTGGGTTTGGTTACGCCTTGGTTGGTTTTTTGGATATTCCTTGGTTATGCCTTGTTTGGATTTGTTATGCTTTTTATGGGTTTTAGCTATACTCATAATGGTAAAATTATGTCAAAAATTACGGTGTTCCCAAAATGACCAGAGACACCATAGCATCATCCATCAAAAAATGATTTTCAAACTTCTATGGAAGATTTTTGAGATTTCTAGGAGTATGAGAGGAATGAGGAGAGGAGAAGAAATGAAGAGCAACTAAAAGGGAAATGCTACGATACACACATCGGTATCACATGCACCCGTATAACCAAACCATGGAGAGGCATAACCAAATTATTGAGAATCGTAACCAATCCATTGGGAGGCGTAACCAAACACCTTCCTTCAATTGTTATGCCTCTCAATGGTAAAATGTTACGCCTCTCAATGGTTTGATTATACAGGTGCATATAGCACGAGAGTGTGTATCGTAGCATGACCCCTGAAAACTTAAAATATTATACGGATTGGTTCATGTTCGGTTCGGTCCGAATACTTTCTTCTACCAAACCTAAACCGAAACTGGGTTGTTGTCGTGATTTTAAAACCAAAACTGCCCAATGGGCCGACAAATTTTAAAAAAGGGAAACACCCCTTTGACTGCAACCCTTGGCTTGTACTGTTTGGGTGAGTCAAGCCAGCCAGGGTACGAATTTTCCTTCTACCCTTCAATATCGTTTTCATCAAATGGCCCCATGGGCTAGACTTTTCAAGTTGATGATGCTATGGTGTTCCCGGTCATTTTAGGGACACCATAATTTTGGCATAATTTTACCATTAAGAGCATAACTAAAATCAATTACAAGCATAACAAAATCCAAACAATACATAACCAAGGAATATTCAAAAAACCAACCAAGGCGTAACTAAACCCAACCAAGGCATAACAAATAAGTTATACCTTGCTATGGTTTTGGTTATGCATTGTTATGGTTCTGTTATGCTTGTAATGGGTTTTGGTTATACTCATAATGATTTTGTTATGCCAAAAATTACGGCGTCCCCAAAATAACCGGGGACACCGAAGTCATTCTCTTTCAAGTTTTATGTCTTTCTCTTCTAGTAATGTGTATTGCGGTCCTCTACGTAAATCACCTCTGCCCCAATAACTTTGCACGTATTCGTAGTCCACATGTCCTTTAGAGAACACACTCGACGCTGATCAATCAACAACCAATCAAAAACGCGCCTAAGATGAAGCGTATATGTACAGCTGAAAGTTTAAGAATTGGATTTTTATTCAATTCTAAATCAGATCGCACTATCAATTATGTAAATCACAACAATATGGATGCGTTTTCTTTTTGGGGGCACAAAGATCACTTATTGAAAAACTAAAGGCTTGTCTCAAGCATATTCAATATCATATTCTTCTGTATATTGTTGTCTTCCCTTGGGCACAAGTGCTGGCTCTCAGTAGAGGTGAGCAACATGGATGCGTTCCTCATGCATGCCTCAAGATTTCCATATCTTCGTACTTTCACATGATCCGACGGCTGGATATACATCCAAACATAGAGATATTTACACTACGTAGCATGTGGTGCCAATGCGACTAGTGTGAATTCAGTTTTCCTTGGCCTTTTGAATAGGAAAGGCCCAATCGTATTACCTTGTCAATACGATAGAACACCAGCTAGTTAATTTAGAAAACACAGAAAAGTATTGCCACTTCGGTATTGGCCCTGTTGCTGAATAGCAAACTAATACAGCATTGCTCCTTTATCTAGTATTTTCACACGATCTGACGGCTAGAAATACATGTAAACACAATCGATTAAATTACAACAATGCGGCAATCGTTTTCACATCTTAGAGAGAACTCACAAATGCAGATGATTAAACTAAAAATAAAGCTGCCATGCTTATAGCTAGGAGCATAACAGAATACACAGAAGAGGATATGGTATTATTCCACATATTTAAAGTATGTGTTTTTGTATCAGCAAAAATATTGAGCATTGGATGCAGAGAACAATGCTCAAGAGGCTTTTTTAAAATAGTTTTTGGGTCGACTTGTTGACCTGGGCGGTAGGGGTGAAGCTAGCCAGAGTACGTCTCTCTCACTTTTCTAGTCTTCCCCTTTGTGGGCTTGTTTTGGCTTTAATAAGTCAAAATGACTTCTTCTTTTTTTTATTCATATTTGTTAATTTTGTGTCAAATTTTTGTGACTTATTGAAAAAGTAAAAAAAAATTAATCGAAACTCATAATTTTTTTAAGAAGATAAAAATAAGTTAAAAATTGAGTTTTGATAAATTTTTGATTCCTCTCATTGAGACAAACCATTAAGTCATAAAAATTTGATGAAAAAAAAATAATTGAATAAAGATGAAAAAAAAAGTTACGTAACTTCTTCATCCAAAACAGGAACTATTACTCTCGAAACCTTTGCAAACACTGCAAATCGTCAATGGAATTCAAAAGTATGTAACAGATGATGGAATCGAACAATAATGCTGACGCTAAAACACTAGTTTACTTCAAAGTCATCTGGAAATTAAAATGATCATCATGTTATTATTTGATTGACAGTGTACTATGATTAACAATTGGGTAACTCTTGAGTCCACAAACATGATCCTCGTACCCTTCGTCGTGTAGAACTTGCAAAGAAGAATATGTCAGCAAAAATTAGTTTGATCGAGACAGGTGCAAATAAGTTGTGCTTCGTGGGCACGTTTCGAATGACTGTTAATTTGGTGTATCGCCTACATAGTACCACCATTGATTGAGCTCTCTTGATGTCGCATGTGCGGGCTGCAAATGTGTGCAGAAAGTTATAGGGAAAGTGAGTTAAAACACATATAGGACCAAACATACGCGGTATTTAAGAGAGAGACTTAACTAACTTGAGATGACTGCAGGGGTGAATTGATCACTATTACAAAGAAGGCTAAATTCGTTGCACGTTACGAAAAACATCCGACGACTTTGGCTTGACTCGTTGTTTTTGGATTAAAGAATCAGTGGCCAACATTTTGGAAGCCTTTTGATCTAATAAAATTACAGAATTTTGCATTAGAAGAATCATCTGCTTTTATAATGCTTTCACACATCACCAGCTTTTTATGATTCACGTTTCTCTCTCTCTCTCTCTCTCTCTCTCTCTCTCTCTCTCTCTCTCTCTCTCTCACCAGTTTTTTGTGATTCACGTTTCTCTCTCATTTGTGCCCTTAGCAAGTCATCATTCAAGTCAAGGACTACTTTTAGCAACGGGAAAATGCATGTCTGGAGATTTCAAAATAAAAACGTACGTTGAGAGCGGGTTTTATTTTTCAAAAGTTGCGACATCTTTTCACATGGGTTATGACTTCATGTGAATAGTTATATCACCAGTTAATTTAAGGTATGCTTATTAGAAGAGGGTGTAATTGTTAGAAATGATATGAAACGTGGGGGTGCCTCTAAGAGGCATGACCCTTCCTAATTGATTGATTTCATGAAATGATGTCTACTAAAAGACATGATCCGATTTGATTAATTTGTCTTCAAAAGACATTACCCTTTGTAATGTGTGTTTACTAACACAACCTTTCACATAAAGGTGCCTGTAATTCTATAAGTCGGCCATTGGTTAGGTCATTTGACAAACCGTAGTTCCAGAAACTTAAATGAACATTCAACTGCTCCAGTTGTTTCCATCTACTTTCTGAGTTAGTATTGATTACGGACCTATGCCCACGTTTTAGTGTCCACCGGTGGGAACACATATACTTGACTAGTCATTTTCTCCAGTCTTTGCCAAGTCTTTGTTGATAGAGACGTAAAAGTAAAACCAATACTTGTCGTTTTGAGAAAAAAGTGTTTGGTCAATCTCAGCCGTTGATTTGCAAGATCAACGGCCGAGAGGGGTGGGACAGGCTGGTCGGACAGGGGAGTCGGGCAGGGGATCCGGTATCTGGCAATCCCAACCCATATTTTAGAACCCGCCCAAATCCGACCACTTATAACCTAACCCAACCTTACCCGCTCATATTGTATAATGGGTTTATATGGGTTGAACTCATATAAACTCATATTTACATGGGTTTAGGTGAGTTGAAAATGGGTTCAATATGAGTTAAAATTAAAAGACTCATTCACTGCACAAGAGTGAACCAATTTCTCGATCGCCTTCATCTCCAGCAAAGGAAAAGTTTCTCTGTGATTACTTTTTACGGGTTGGGGTTAATTTTTTTATTAGATTATTATCTGCATTAATGTTTTATGTGAAAGTTTATTAGTTTTACAGTAGATTTATGTGAATATTATTGTTTTGACTCATCGAAACAAATTATTGCGAAATGTATTGCCACTTTGGTATTGGCCCTGTTGCTGAATAGCAAACTAACACAGCATTGCTCCTTTATCTAGTATTTTCACACGATCTAATGGCTAGAAATACATGTAAACACAATCGATTAAATCACAACAATGTGGCAATCGTTTTCACATCTTAGAGAGAACTCACAAATGCGCGAATTTTCCTTGTACCTTCAAATGTAATTGTCATCAATAATGTGTAGGTCCTCCTCGCAAACCACCTCTCCCCCAAAAACTTTCCACATAATCGTGGTCCACACGCCCTTAAGAGAACTCACTCGATGGTGATCAATCAACAATCATTTAAAAAATGTGCCAACGACAAAGCGTGTACGACTGAAAGTTTTAAGAATCCGACTTAATTAATTGTGTATTACAATTTAGAATTGAATAGGAATCCCTATTCAATTCTAAATCGTAATACACAATTAATTAAATCACAACGATGTGGCGATCGTTTTTATAGATCACTTTGAAGTGAACTACCGTTTTATCAAGTAACTAGTGCTAACCCGTGCCTACGGCACTACGCATCTCTGTTGAAAGGGGATGACAGTTGTGTGATTTAGGTGAAAACCATGGGCACTTAACCAGAAAGTGGGAGGATGCACTATAGCCTTTGGATCAAATGAATCTAAGCCGTTCCAACAACTTGTCCCCACACCCTTCTGTTTTATAATAGAGATAACTAAAAAAACTCCCGGTTGCACTACTGTTGCAACATCAATCAACGTGTTTTCTTTGTTGCGTATTCCAACTCCCTTCATGCCTAACCTCGAAAAATTGGGTGTTGCATCGACAGGAATGATAAATTGGTACCAGAGAGGAATATTTCCACTTACATTGGGTAGAAATATTGTTGCGTTGTGCTTTTAGGCATGGGAATATCTTTTTGAATGTTTACATAAGCAACACACATCCTATCTCATCCGGCCAGTTTAGAACTGTTGTAGTTGGTGGCAAATCTTGGGGGTTAGAAAGATCACTTTTTGAGAAACTAAAGGCTTTTCTCAAGTATCAAAGATAGAGTAGGAATGAATTGATGAATTGAAAGCCTTGTTATAGAATCTAAGATGTTGCTTATATATTCTCTTGTAAATTAAGTGTGGTATATCCTTTGGCACTAGTGTGGGTTCCGAGTCTTCCACGCATTGGGTGCGACGGGAACCAGGTCCTCCGTACCCCCCACTTTTATGTGTTTCTAGCCCTCGAGGAATGCCTCGAGATTTCCATATCTTCGGCTAGGATATATCGAAACATAGGGATATGAACACTACATAGCATATGGTGCCAGCACGACTACCATGGATTCAGTCCTTTGCCTTTTGAATAAGAAAAGCCTAATCGTATTACCATGTCAATACAACGAACACAAGCAAGGCTAGAGAACACAAAAATGTATTGCCACTTCAATATTAAAACTAACAGTACAACATTGCTCCTTTGGGATAGACTGGACATTTTCTTAAAACAGACATTCGTAATGATCATAACAACTAACGCCTGAGAAGGATGAAAAAATCTATTTTCATACTTGGGCACTGATCACTTGCTCATTTGATTGGTGGACAAAGTCCATTTTCTGATTCCACAGATTCCACAATGATACTGTACGAAGGGGTGCAGCTAGAGCCTTCCGACGAGAAAGAAACTCTTGAGACAGGCGTAGCATCGATGGTCGAGACTTGGGCTGAGGATGTAAACATGCAAATGCCATTGTAGCAACTAGAACCATGTCCCCCGCAACTATTGGATTAGTTGGAGGCAGAAGGCGCGCATCGAGGACATCAGTTATCATCATGTTTTCGCTAGGAGGCGATGTCAAGGATGATAGGAGGTCTCCCGGATGCCTCCCCATGATCGTTTCTAGTGCCACCACTCCAAAGCTATAAACATCGCTCTTTTCGGTCACAACCATGGTATAGGCAAGTTCTGCACAAACACGAAGATCAATTTAAAAATAACCACAGGCGTTGGCTTCAATAAAACAAATTCAGTACATGTACCTGGTGCAATATATCCGTAAGTGCCAGCAATTACAGTTCGGTTGGATGAATCAGGATTCAACAATCTCGCAGTTCCGAAGTCAGCGAAAAAAGCCTCCAGTTGAGAGTTCAACAGAATGTTGTTGCTCGATATGTCTCGATGAACATTGGTGGGGTGCAATCATGATGCAAGTAGGATAAAGCATGTGCCATTCCTTCAATGATATTTACCCTTTGGGTCCATCCAATTTCAGAAGCTTCAACATCGAATCTTAGAGCACAAAACAAGCTTCCTTTTTCCATGTACTCGTACACCAAGAACATGCATCTGTTGTGCAAACAAAATCCGTAAAGCTTCATGATGTTTCTGTGTCGTACATTAGTCAACATTTGGATCTCATTCCTGAAACAATGGTCAAAAACAGGGTGCTCTGCTTCCAGCCGATGAAGTTTCTTCAAGGCAACTACTTTGCCGCTTGGCAATTGAGCTCTGTAGACGCTACCATATCCACCTGTTCCAATGCAATATTTGACGTCAAAGTCATTTGTCGCTTTGATGATGTCTTCATATGCAATACTTCCATCGTAATTCCATATGGAGAAAATATCCCCATGTTTCGTTGTTTTTGATTCACCTTCGTTTTTTTGGGTCTTACGGTAACGAAAGCGCACTACAAAATCAAGTAAAGCAAGGGATACTATGATCGGGAGAGAAATGACAAGACCAAGTTTCGTTCCTTCATTGGCCACGGAGGAAAAACAATAGTCTTTACGGCAAACCTCATTTGGACACCCGTCTAGAGATCTATTTGGGATTTGACAGTCAAGACGATTGTATGACAAGTTGAGAATTGGTACGAACCTAAGCTTATACGGGCTTTTTCCAGAGAGATTATTCTGGGAGAGATCTAAGTACTCCAGGTATGGCAAAGATGCAAGTTCATTGGGAATGGTTCCAACTAAGTCATTTCTATCCAACGCCAAATAAGTCAAACCTGACAACTTCCCTATTTCTCGAGGAATTGGGCCATGAAGGTTGTTATGGCTCATATCCACCTCAACCAAATTCTTTAGCTTACCTATTTCACGAGGGATGGGACCGTCCAGTTGACTTGAATGGAGATACAAATGGGCCAGATTAGATAAATGGCCAATAGATGAAGGGATTGGACCATTAAGGATGTTGGAACTCATATTCATCTCCTCTAAATTCTTTAGGTTCCCTATTTCTAGAGGAATGGAACCGCAAAGCCGATTTGAACTGAGAAACAAATAGGTCAGATTGGATAAACGGCCAATAGATGAGGGGATTGAACCATTAAGGATATTGAAACCCATATCCATACGCTCTAAATTCTTTAGGTTCCCTATTTCTGGAGGGATTGAGCTGCAGAGTCGATTTGAACTGAGATTCAAATAGGTCAGACTAGATAAATGGCCAATAGATGAGGGGATAGAGCCGCTGAGTTGATTTGAAGTGAGATACAAATAGATCAGATTAGACAAATGGCCAACAGATGAAGGGATGGAGCCACTGAGTTGATTTCCTTCGAGATTCAAATAGGTCAGATTAGATAATTGACCAATAGATGAAGGGATTGGACCTCGAAGGTTGTTGAAACCCAAATCCATCTTGACCAAATTCTTTAGGTTCCCTATTTCTGGAGGGATGGAGCCGTTGAGTTTATTTGAAGAAAGAGACAAATGGGCCAGAGCACTCAAATTACCAATTGTTGAGGGGATTGGACCTCCGATATAAGTGTTCATTAAGTCGAGGTGGACTAATTGGGTGAGGTTTCCCAAGGTAGTTGGCAGAGCACCTCTAAGTTCATTGAAAGAAAGGTCAAGGTAGGTGAGCTTGGAGAGAGTACCAATTTCGACCGGAATTCCCCCAGTTAAGCCAGAAGAATATTCAAACGGAATTTCCCCGGTTGAGGAGGCAAGGTCACTGAGATCAAGATATTCAAGATTTGGCAAGGAAGACCAATTCATCTTTGCAAGCCTTTCGAATGAATAAAAGAAATCGACTTCCATCCGAACGACACTTCCTGCTGTATTGCAAGTGATGCCTTTCAAGACGCAATGATTTGTCAAAGAAGAGTTCTTTAAAGATCCCCACCAACCACTATTCAGCAGAGCTTCTGCCTCTGCTGAAAATGAAAACGACGACGATGATGACTTTGCAGATGATGGAACCGCAAATGTGCTAACACATGCTGCCATGTTGATTGCTAGGAGCATAACAGAATAAATAGAATAGGATATGGTATTGTTGCCCATTATTTAATGTGTGGTTTTTGTAGCAGCAAAATATTGAGCAATAGATGCAGAGAACAATGCTCAAGAGGGGTTTTTAAAAAGATTTTCGGGCCGACTTGTTGACCCCGGCAATAGGAGTCAAGCAAGCCAAGAGTGTCTCTCCCTTTTTCCAGTCTTTAGTCTTCCTCTCTAAGTATTCTTCACTTCCAAAATGTTGTAGTCATTGAATTGCCAAGGCACAGATGAGAGAGAGAGACTGATGACTTTTCCAGTCTTTCTTCCTCTCTGAGTATTCTTCACTTCCAAAATGTTGTAGTCATTGACTTGAGCGATGACTTGCCAAGGCACAAAAGAGAGAGAGAGAGAGAGAGAGAGAGAGAGAGAGAGAGAAGACTTGCTAATTGCTATCAGTGATTCTGTTAATCGTGTAAAAAAAAGTTGTTAATCCAACTTCATATTTTGCTGGAAATTCAAAAATCTAGTCAACTTAAAAAATATTTAAGCATCGATCTAAAGAAATAGATTATGTGTAAGCATTATCACGGAATTCTGCGTAACTATTCATTCACTAAACGTAAAACAGTAGTCTAGTCTCAAACATGGGTGTCATATGTGTCAAAAACAAAAAATTGAACATATATTGGCCACTTATTCTTTCCTGTAAAACAATAAGTTTCCTCCGTCGTCAAATGACCTAGGACTTTTCAAATTTTGAAGTCTCTCTCTTTCAATATTAGTAATCCACACGCTGTTAAGAGAACACATTCAATGCTGATCAATCCACAATTATTAAAAAACGTGCCTATGACACGCCTATACGACTCTGGAAAGTTTTGAGAATTGAATTCTTCTTCAATTCTAAATCATAATACAATAAAGATTAAAATCACAACAATGCGGAGATCATTCCTTCTTCAATTCCAAAGGCTTGTCTCTAGTATACAGAGGTAATGAATTCACGAATTGAAAGCCTTGTTATAGAATCTATGATAATGCTTATTCTTTTGTAAAGTGTGGTGTTCTTGTAGGCACAAGTGTGGGTACGTTCCCAAGCTTCCACGCATTTGCCGCTACCGGCTCCATGTTCTAAGAACCCGTGTTTATGTGTTCCTATCCGTCGAGTAATGCCTAGAGATTTCCACATCTTGAACACATTTTCACACTACCTTGTCAATACGATAGAACACAAACTAGAAGACAGAAAAGTATTACCACTTCAATATTAGCCCCGTTACAAAACAGCAAAATTAATACACCATTGCTTCTTTCCCTAAAAGGATGAAATGGAACACGGGCTGAGCAGTAGGCAGTTATACATGGTAATCCTCATTTATTTTAGAGGACACGCCCCCAGAGTGCAAAAATACCAGTAATATACATAAAAAGACGAGATGAATGTTCTCACTTCTCGAATATACATCTTTGCTGTCTTGGGAATCCCGCATAACCCTGGGAAACTCCTTCAGTTCTGCTGATACATTTATGAAAGGACAAGAAAGCAAAAACGTAAGAAAAGAACGACTATCAAAAGTGAAAACCCTCCGTGATCGTGTCACAAAAGTACGCTCCTCAATAAGTCAAGTACGTCCTTGTTCGGACAATTTGTTCAGCAAAACCACGCCTCATATTAGGAATCCCCAGGGGGAACTAATCTTCCCGAGGAAGTCTCTCCCAAGGACACAGATGCCAAGGATGAGGCCCAAACCCTAGCACTCCTAGCTCCGTTATGCAAATTTCTGGTTTTACACCGCCTCAACTTGCTCCAAACCTTCTGAAAATCAATCACATGGAGAACTCGCCCCAAAAGATGGCTCAACTCTCCGAGGAATCCCATATTTAGGTGTGGGACAAAAGCAAACCATAAAGCAATTAAGTTAGATATCATCCTTGGGAAGAGATATAGGTACACCCTTAAGAAGAGGAATAGCGCGGAGAAAACTAGATAAGGTTCCATCATCAAGATCTCCTTCGCAGAGTTCCCTTTCCAACGGTACAGAAATTTCAGACCACTTTCGGAATAGCTCCCTTGATCTTCGGTCAAATCCAATATTGGGTCAAGACCTGAACAGGAATAAAGACATGGGGTACAAGCATAGTGTATTTAGAGGAGGAAAACATATGATGAGCAAAAAATGAACATCCAACCTGCCTCTCTTTTACCCATTTAGACTATATTTGCATATGAAAATGCTTTTAGGAGATTAGACAGAAAAATCAGACTTTCATGACAGATATCTCTTTTCCCCCTAATCATTTCCTTAAATAACGAAGAATGAGAACCTTTACATATATTTCGCTTTCCTTCTCTTTTCCCTCTAAGAAACCTACATCCAATTCCACAAAGAAAATAAACCAAGATCCAAAGATAGAATAAATGGAGTGATTGGGAAGTGGAAGCTGACACGAGGGGGGAAAAAAAAGTAAGGTAAATGACCTAGCTTCATTTAGATGCTAAGAACCTGCGGTTATCTTTTGATGTGGATATGGGGGATTCAGACATTTTCTCTTCCGATATACAAACTTCAGAAATGGGGTACACAATGGCCAAGTAATTCGAAGATCAAAAAAAAAAAAAGGGCAAGTAATTCATCCAAAGGCACTACCTGTAGTTATCTTATAGAACTGCACAAAGGATGAAAGATTCTTTGAACCATGATATCGAGTCTTTACCATCCGGTTCACAACCAATATGAAGGGCACACTATGAATTCCGTATCTTGAAAGGACACTGCAGATATAACAAACAAAACAAATTATGAGGAATACCAAAATGTCAATTTAGACATCAGAGAAAGGAAAAACAATAGCCCCCTTCCCTTTATTTACTTGGTTGCCTTGAGTAGACAGATTTTAAGATCCACCAGGTTATTCCTTAAATTAAATTAAAGGTAAATTAAATTAAAGGATTGATGATAACAAATCCAAAGAACCCGAAAGTCAAACCAACTACATCTACTTAGTTAGGAAAACAAAGGTGTTTTCTGCAAACCACCAAATTTCCATATCGAGGTAGCCCACAGGGCCACAGGCCCAGCTGAAGGACAACCCACTCCTTAGTTTAGTTAACGGCTTATACTTGGTTGGAGGCAGAGCCCAAGTTGCCTACAAAAGGAGGATCGGCATCAAACGCTTCTTGAGCACAAGGGTTCGTTGAAGGCCTAAGCCCCAGATTAGACCGCAGACCAATCTTAGAGAGAGAGGGAAACCCGTTGACTAAAGGACAACTCTTCGGTCTTCGTATCCATGTGGCCTTGAGATCCCGTGATACAAAACCCATCATATCATAGACCTCTGGTCGAGTGGCAAAGCCAGGATTTAGATTGACATGGGTTTAACGGAAGTGCACCGGTATTGTTGTATACTTTTTAAAAAATATGAAGAGAAAGGTGAGGTGTAATTGTGTAAAGTCAAGCTTTCTCCTGGACTTTTTTTTTATTAAAACAAAAACAAAAGCTTGATTCAGTTCTCCTGTGGTCTATAGATGAAAGTCATTGAGATATTTTTTTTATGATCCAAACCATTCATCTTTTAAATTGCTATTTCTCAATTGTGTAAAATTCGAGTTGTTTGGATACTGTCAAGTGCCTAATCCATTGGTGTGAAATAAAAATTTGCTTGAAAGTGGGGGTGGCACGTGCTAGTGCTGCCCTCTGCTCTGGTCCCTACCTCAAGCCTAGATCTCATAGGTCTGTACCCCCCACCTTACCAGCCACTGAAGGCGTGACACCTATCCTCTACAAATCAGGCTTTAGTGCATATAATGTGAGGAAAATTGAAGAGTCGATGTAACACAAATGTGCAATTTTATTTATGTTCTAGGATCACACTTTGACTGAACATGATATCATCCTTGTAAATAAGCAAATAATCCTAAGAAGGAAAACCCACCTTGGCATGGCAGAAGATTGTTCGACCATTACATGTCTGATTTGAGGAAACATTGTACTGAGGGCAGCAAACTTGGTTCGAATGGCATTTGAAAAAGGACACGAGGAGCCGTAGAACAAAAGAGCAATATATACGTTTGCCTGAGTAGAGCTCAAAACCCCGTCAAGGGATTTCCCATCCATCTTCAAAAATAAATAAATAAGCACATAAATACATAGCAAATTCAAGTAAACAATTTTCAATAATCTGCATGATATCATCTAGCTCAACTAGTTCATGGACAAATCTCAAACCCATGATACTAATGAAATCACTTGTTCCATTCTTGCCTCTACCAACAAAAATTGCCACTGATAACATAACCGAAAAGATACAAAGCAGAACTTGATTTGAACCAATATAAATTAAATGAAAAGATTTCTGGATGTTTTGGTATTTATAATTTCAACAACAGAGCTTCAAAAGTACCGCTGAGTCGCTGACGAGGATTAATGACCACTTTTTTTTTTAAGTACAATTGCCAATGTATTGAGATTGCTTATTTAGAAAACTACGCAAGTGTAAGAAAAGGAAGCGCAAAACATGTCAATATCCTCACAAATTATGTGGAATTCCGATTTGGTAGTTGTAATTAAGTAAGAATGATGGCAATTAAACAAAAGTGTAGCATCTCATCTTTTTACTAAGGAAAAGTAAAAACATAAAATCCAAACACTATTGAAATCATAACAGCTGTAACTGACAGAATAACGATAGGAAAATAACCATAACTGCAGGATGGGTATCTATAACCTATCTACGAATGAAAAAAATTTCTTTTTCCTGCCAACAAGGTAAATGAAATGGAGGTTTGCATAATAATGCTCAAAACAAAAAAACTGATCTGTTATCATGGTTTACGAAGTTTCCATGACTATCAGTTCTCATATACTTGCTTTAATATGCAATTGCCGCAAATTATGGAAATAGAAAGGAAACAACAAATCCTTCAGAATCTTCAGATCCAATCATGAAAATCTACAGAAAAGCAGCAAAACACAGCAAGTCGTATTTTATCTATATATCACATAGGAGTAGGATAGAACTTAAGAGGTATGGGGGTCCAAGGGAAACAGGATAAATATTGAGAACACTAACACATGGGTGCTATTGGGGCACTTTCAGATGTTGGAAAGAAATGCAAAACACCTTCATCATTAACCTTCTATTTCGAGGATGCATGCTCAGATGAAATCCTCAACAATAAGTATTCACCGTGCTGGTACGGGAAGAGTGAAGACCGAACACCATCTACATATGCTCAATGTGCAAAGGAAATCGAGGAACCAATATCTCTGCCCTTGGCTCTTTATGCGTAAGTCAAAGCTTGTGAGGGTGTAATACAATTGTGCATCATCCTAGTGATATGACTGCCAAGGGCAGTCAATTCGCAAATACAGGATGGATGAACAAATGCTTACGAAGTACCATTGCTTGCACACATGATCATATTCAAACAAATTAAACATTAACCTACATAGCTGCGATTCTGCTAAAAAAATCTGTTATTTACATGTAAGCATACAAAAACGCAGTGTTCCTTAAATTTATTTAAACAACCGCACCAGGCTTATATTAATGTGTGTGCGCGCGCGCCATCCTAATCTTCAAATTTTAACAGCACCCTGAACCACAAGGCAGTATTTTGGTTCACTGAAACAAACCGGGATTGAACTGGTCCTTCTCTTAAAATGGTCATTCAGATGTTTGGCATGCTGAAGAATGTACATCACACAGACTCATTATTTACAATTTAGGTGAATGGTGATTTCAATAGGAAGTAAAGAAATCACTGTACCATCCATGCTCAACATTATTCCAGCAACCAAAGAGCTCGATTTTGTTCAGCCTCACTCTCATCGGTTGAAAATGTACTCAAATGAGAGAAGGATAACGAGGTTGAACTGTTGGGCTTCTGAAACCTGAACCAATTTGGGTTGCTCTTCACAAACTATTTGGAGTTATGTTATACATTCTTGCTATACACATCAGCCAACCTTGCACTCTCTTCATTCCATACATAGTGGAAATTCCTGTGAGCTGTGCGCATACTCAACACACTCAGGGAAAACAAAATCTTCACGTCTAGCCTTCTTCGTTTCTGTTCTTGACTATTCTTTGCGCGCATGGGTTTGTTTGTTTGCCGATTTCTCAACACAAACGGAACAAAAACATTCTCGGAAGCTACAAATCCCTCAACCCTTAAAGGTCGTAAATTTACGCGCCGAATCCAAAACCCTAAAAGCCCATAACCACACAACCAAAACAGAGACAAACTACAATACATATTTACAACGACAATTCGATAACAACAGAATAAGACCTAATACAGCAAAATCAACACCGTAACAATACATTCAAACAGCCGATAAAAAAAAAAAAAAAACTAATCAAGAGTAATTAAATGGAAGCTGTAACCTAATACTAACATGTACCTCAACGGGCGAAGACAGAGAGATCGTAAGAGGGCATTGAAGCTGCAGATCGTGAAAAACGTTGTTGGATTGCGGAGGAGGACACGTGGACGTAGATACAGACGGTAATAACAACGCTGAAGCTACTGCGTGACGCATCGATGATGCCGCCGTGAATATACATAGGAATACAACGTAATTCATCGATGCCGCCCTTATTATTATGTTACAAAAAACCGAATGACAGATCAATTGCGAACTTTGGGGCAGAAATTCGATTTTTTGCTCTCTCTCCTACCGAACCAGGTTCTGCAAATGTCTCTGTCGGGGAAATTTCGTCGTCTTCGTGGAGATTTGACTTTTCTTTTGGTTTTTTGATTAATCGAGAGGTCTTGTCGGGCTGTGCGAGCAGCCGTCGTGATTTTCCCTCGCCGCAGCAGATGTTGGACCCGGTTACAGGTAGTGTAAACTAGCCGAGACAAGCTTTGTTGAGCTTGAGCACGGCTTGTTTATGCGCTCAAAATTTGAGTCTTTAATGAGCTGAATTTAGTCATCTACTAAACGAGTCTCTTTAATCGAGTTGAGCCTCTTTTAACAAGCCGAGCTTTTGTCGAACGAACTGAGTTTCACTCAACTCGTTTACTAAATCAGCTGAGTTTTCAAACTGCTCAGTTCATTTACGGCCCTAGTTTGGGTTTTCCGGTTCTACCTTGAGTGTGTTGGTAGACTTATTGTTTCCGGTAGTTGGTTTTTTCAAATTTGTTACTATGAGATAGGGAAAATTTAAGGACTCATCTCCTTTGCCATTCAGAATTGGACCGCAGAAAACATTCACATCCAATGTCACATAATTCTCCAGTAGTGTTATTTGCTATCAATCTCGCAAATTTAAGGAGCTTGTGATGCTCGCATTTGCGCTTTTTCTCCTGCTTCTGCATGCGCATTATGTGACTTAGGTCATATCTTTATCGTTTATCTTGACAAACAATAATCCACATAAGAATCTTTCCCTCAGTAAAAGGCTCAGAGAATTTTCTTGGTGAGGTCTGAACCTGTTGTGATTTTCCATCACCACCGCAGCTCATGTCGGACCCAGTTTTATTCGGGTTGCTACCTAGTGGACTGTTAGTTAACGGAACAAATTTTGGAAAAATCTGAAAGGATAGTTTGAGGAGAAGAAATCATGTAGAGAGGTGATTATTTATACATGACTGTTTATTTAAATAAAAATTGAGGGAGGGGATACGGATGAATATGAGTAGGCGGACGACATTTTCATATCATAACAAATAATGGCAATGAAAGAGTTCTTATGCATAGAAAAAATTATATATGCGAAAAAGGCATTCGAGCTATTTTTGAATAGAATTAAATTGGCGGATAGAAATCAGTGAACAATTAGTAATGGATTTCTGTACATGGATGTTGGATATAGAAAGGGGATTATTTTTATTGGATTCCGAGGATGGACTATAGGAACTAATCTAATCGTATCCGAGCCGCTCGTCTCGATAGTACATTGTCCAAGTTTGTGAAAGATTGGACTACATGAACTAATTGTATATCAGCCACTCATCTCGATAGTACATTGTCCGAGTTTGCGAAAGATTCTTGCCGGTAAATCTGTCAATACATTTGGACTCTTTACAAGCACTTCTATCTAAAAATGCAGAAAGGCCGTCATTACACTGTCAATACCGGAACTGAAAAATACATTGCAATTCGGCTGCTGGCAAATCTCATCAGCCGTCAGATTCATCGGTGTCGCTGTAAGATTGTGGACCCCAGAACTTCGAACCGTGCTCTCTCAAGTCTGATGAAACAAGGCAAGTAGCATTGGTGAAGTCCCTGTAGCGTATAAGACCCAGTAGTTCGCGGTAACTAGTTGTAACGATTCGGCACCCATTGACAGCCATTGCAGAGCAACCAGGGCTAGAACTCGAAGCATCCGGAGATCCACAAAATAAGGAATTCGTTCGGACACCGGTGTCAGTCTCCCATATATGGACATAAGAATCCTCTACGCCTCCGGTAACTATCTTGTATGGATCCATGTGGAGCTGTGTTACTGCACCGGTATGCCCGTCTAAAACCGTCATTGGTTCACTGCTTCTCCTAATATCCCACAGCATTGCCCTGCATAACGAGTTGATGTTCAATTCAGCAGCAGTCCTAAGTTCAGCCACTTTACAATAGTGTTGGATCCATCAACAAGACTTCTTTCCTATTCTCAAATCCGAGAATATTCTAATTTCTAAGAATTCGTCTATCTAGTAGCATTTACTTAGAAATTAGGACTACTAGATATGCTAACAGGATGACAAAAGTACTCCCTGGTGACCTGAACTGATTCCATCAATAAAATTGGAGTAAATATTTTCAGTAAATTGAATCATGCGGAAAAAATTCTAGTTTTTTATGGTGCACATTTATCTGAAATGTAGATATGGAAATCTAGAACTAACACATTTGATTGCCGAAATCGATTGAACCAACTCATTGTATTTTCATTTCAAAATGAATTCTCTCAACTATATCCAATGTTTAGGGAAGTAGAATTAGATGCATAAAAATATCCTTGGAAAATGAAACTGTTTATTTAGTTTTCTACGACAGTAGTAGAAAATAGTGCACGCAAGTTGACAGTGGCATGGAAAGAAATGCTCACGGTATAAAATAAAATCCTAAATACTAATAGTGAGTGAGTTGGACGTGGATGCATGAGATTATGAAGGATTCCGTAGTCACAGCTTTCCACATTACTTGGACCGATCAACAAGAGGATTGATAATACTGATTGTAGCAAACAGCCAAGCTTGGCAAGGAAAACCGCACAGTAGAAAGTAAAAAATAAAAAAGCAACAAAACAGCACGAACCTATAACTTCATTAAAAAATCCAAGATTTTACCTGTCAGTACCACCAGCACAGATTAAGGATTTTGAGGGCAAAGCTTCAAATGAAAACAATTCTCCTCGGCGGATGGCTGCAGTGAACACTTTCTGCATCGTCCTCAAATCAATCGCTACAACAGATGAACCAGTGGCAACATAGACCAATGACTCGTGGCATTTCATACCCACAGGTGCACCAAGCACAGAAGTGACCCCCACACAGCAAGAAGAGCGAACAGCAGATGACGCAGTTGTTGTATCCCAAACTCTTACCTATATGACAATAAACAGAATTCCGAGATGAATAACCTGATGGCAGACTGTATGTACTGAAAATCATAAAGCAAAAAAGTTGCACTACAAGACGATGGTACCTTGGAATATTTTGATATGCTCACCAAAAGAGAGCTTTTGTGCCTGGAAGAAGGGAGATCACAACATACATGCATTGTAAAAGGCTAAAGGCAAACTTTCATGATTAGCGAAATGTTGAAGGGCAACAAACAATCAAGAGTCAAAAGCACGGTTAACCTAGTCACACATTGTAAAAGTTAAAACTAGTAAATATTGAGACTGCATTGACTTGTATCAAGGAACACCAACATACCCAGCAACTGACATGGATACTATAGCTTTATCGTGCCCGTACAGGGTAGCCTTCAAAGCTTGCTGTCCACGTTTTCCTGTAGAACTGAGGGACCAAAGGCGAACAGTGGCATCTACACCTCCACTGGCAAATATTTTTCCACTCCCATCACCCAATAATTTATCAGAGAGGGTGGTAACGGGACCATTATGACCTCTGAAACATCTTCGGCAAGTTCCCTAGAATCAAAACATAGCAACTACATAGAGTGATGGCCAGAAACTTGAGTCACATATTTTCAGAGCCATGAAGCAGAATGGTAATTAAAAAATCATAAATTTAATTGTTTTTTGCATGAAAATATGGCTGTTCGCCCACATGTTTCTTTGGTATATCAATGTGTGGATACTTTACAGATTCAATAACAATAAATCGAAGAAGGAGATCCAAAAAAATAGAAAGAAAGAAAGATATCTAAGAATGCAGCATGCTGAAATAGTTTAACTTCACATTGTTTTTCACAGTACCTTCCACCATAGACGAATAGAGTGGTCACAGCTTGATGTTATCAAAGCATTATCATTTCTTTGCGTCTCACTTCGAAATAAAGATGTTTCCACGAGAGGAAACAATCTGCATAAAATTCCAAAACCAGTGATCACCAAACGATGCATTAAATTGGTGAAAATCAAAGCCCTTATGATTAAAAATAAATAATAAATTGTTGATCTCTTTCCAAGTTCGGGTTTCCCTGTTCCCCTAGAATAGACATCCAATTTAAACCACAAAAAAGTGACACCTGGGTACCAAAGTAATAGTAAGTATAGAAGCGTGAGGCCACCCTCTATTCGATATATAGCTAACTTTTGTGGGTGAGTTCCACCCGAGACTGTAATATGATATCAAAGCTATGACCCAGGGTTGGGTAGGGTGCACGTTTGCGGCCACAAACAGGTGCTGTTGAGGGAGGGAGGGTGTGAAGTGAAGTACCATATCACGTGACTACCAAAGTATGAACATAATATAAAATATACAAGTGTGAATACCCCAACTTCAATACCTAGCTTTTGGTGTTAAGTTTTACCCAAGACCGTGTGACACACACATGATATAAAGTTAGTATGCTACAAACAAACTTCCAGACCCACTAGTTCACAGTAAGTAACTTATTGTAACTATAGCAGCAAGTGAAAACAGATTGACATGTCATGAATAAGTTTGTGAAAGTTGAAGCACTTCAGGGACGTTTTGACAATCAAAAAGAAACTTATATCAAATATTGTCCTGAGGAAACATGGAATATAGATGTAGACAAAGAAAAGGGAGAAATAAACTGGAAGAAAAATTAGTGCAATCGAAGAACATTCTGCTAATGTCAATGCTATTAAGCGAATGTAGGACTTAGGAATTCATGAAAACTGTCTCAACATTCACGTATATATCAAATGGCATGTTGACTTGCAAACACAACATATCCTGGAACAAGAGAATAAACACCAACTGCTCACCTAATACATGTAATTGTTGCATTATGATCAAAAAGCCTTGAAAGAGAAGGTCTCCCGCCAAGAAAGCTATCAATCCTCATCATGTGTACTAATGAACCCTGCTCAGCAATGTCCCGAGGAAAACAAATTAGTAAACGTGAATGATGCCAGACTAAAAATGAACTTTAAAGTTTCCACTTCCATCATTTGGAAGCAAAAACAAAAGAACCTCTTTTCCCATCTTAATTTGAAATGAGCATGTACTGATAAATTATCTGAAAAAAGCATCACATTACCATAATTAGCTAGTAAATCATCCACTAGAAAGATGAAAGTGAAAAGGAAAGGCAGCATAAGACACTGGATAATAGCAACAATACATTTGCAAGCACAACAAATGCTGCAATACAAACATAGTGGCAGAATAACAAGGGTAACTTTACCCCACCAGATGCAACATTATACCAACTGCCTCAATATAGTCATCATGTCCAACATCCCATCCCTGATGATGGCTGATGGAAAACAATCAGAATAACACACTCAGTAGAGCATGAAGCTTTCATGTAATTTCACATCCTAGGCAGATATCACTTTAAAAGCAAACTCCTAATTGCTAACTAAAAAACTGTGGGTGAATTTTTTATGGATAAGTAAATCACGCCAAATGGAATAAAGAAGAAGAGGACAAATTGAATAATAAAGAGAGCTCTCAGCTTCCTATCAACTAATCACCGAGGATGGATAGTGAAGCAATCATTGACACTGACCACCACAAGGGAGCCAAGAATGCCATCCTGGTGGACTAGCTGTTCCCCCAGGAGGGCGAGTAGCCAAGGACAGTGAACTCGGTGGATTAATGGGGTCTCTGGGTCAAGCCGAGGATCAAAGGCTTCCTATAATAACCGGAAGCAAAGGCAGCACAAGGCATGTCAGAAATACCATTAAAAGCACTAAAAGAGGACTAATTGTTTTCCGTGCTCTTTCCTACACTCGTGAGTTCTCAGACAAGCTAGTCTCATCCATAGTTTTCCCTAGAGTGGAGCCTAAATTAACCGTCAGAAGGCACTCTGATCGAAACCACCGGCAGGAGGGTCACTAACAGTGTTTTTTCTTGCAGAGAGAACAAGTCATCAGCGGATAATCATGTCTTCCAAGCAAGCATTTAAGGAGTAATCCCATCGTCATCAAAAGGCATAAAACCAGCCTCCACAAAAATGTATAATCTGTTCCCCCAGCAATACTACCTTAATCGAAAAAAGAACCAAGCCTTTTCCCATTCCAAGTTTCTAGCTGTAGAGTAAATCTCACGCTCCGGTGGGACCATCGAGGCCAACACATCCACACCTTCATTTTAGAGGGAGTGATGTCATCTCCGTTCCTCTTCTTTCAATGCTTCTTTAGTTACTTAAAATGCATGGGATTTTCACTTTATAGATAGTACACAACCTGTGTATGAAAGCAGTAGCCCCTTAGCTCCATTGTGCACTATACTAGCCGTTTATCAGAGGCGAAACAAAAATTCGATTTGAAACCCAACCACATGATTTTATCTCAGGAATAATACAGTGGAATACAATGACAACATCTTAAATACTGAACTTCACAAAGACACTAATAAGCTTGCGTACATTAGTGATTTCAATGCCATAGTAAGTTACAACAGAATATTGGCTCAAGCAACAACTACATTTCAATGGTAAGACAAATGGAGGGTCTTGCTGACAAACTTACAAAGGGGAGAGCAATTCTACTATAATATGTGTGTAATATTATAGAAGGAACAAATCCTACTACCTGCAAATATTCATGCATTATATTTGACCATCAGAGAAACCATAAATATATGATGAATAAAATCAACGGATGGTAAGAGAAATGATTTCAGCTACGGCTAGGCATCGTGTCGTGTTGTGTTCGTGTCGTGTAACCCTCAACACTAAGCCGATATGTTAAGCTAAACGTGCCAAGAATTTCAACCCTAACACGAAGCGGATTGACACGATTACACAATACCCTTTGCATTCCAGTAACACGGGTAACCTGATACAGCTGAAGGAGTACATTTGGTCGAGTTAACAAGCCCAGCACATCCCATATGATAAAATACAATCGATAAATGTCTCATGCTGCTCTCACCTTGCAAAAATCCTATAACACTCGAAGATTTGAAATGTCATGAAAGGAAACCAAATATAGTACCTGTGAGAAAATTATATCGTTTTTGTCCAAGAATAAATGGTTGAAAGGTTGTGCCTCTTTGTATGAGTCAGCAACTAAGGGATCAATGAACTTAAACTGATTCAAAGCTGTATGCCTCGCCAAGTAAGCCTCCCTCGCGCCTGAAGCTTGTGGAAAGCTGGATGATATTTGCTCTGACCAGCGCTCCCTGTAAATATTGCGACAAACAATAAGCACATGATTTTTGCTGGAACAGAGATGATACATATAAAATTAATGTAACAAATGAAATGCCAGATTATTCTCCACCTCTTTGGAAGCAAGTTGGAAGGAGTCAAATCCGGATGTATCAAAATTACAACTGAACTTCTTAAAAGTATTCAAATTTGGCATGAAACATTGCTCTAGATTGTTATATGTTTGTGCAGACCAAATGGATAATGCCAAACAAGATTTTCTAACAGACATGAAGAAAACTTTGTCCACCATGTCTCTCTTTCAAAGTCCCACTCATCCTGAAAGGTGCACAATCAGGTAGCACCAGATTAATCTCAAACAACAAAAATGTATTTTAGCATATTAAGACTGTCTAATAATAACTTTTTTGAGTAAATATTGTCGATATTATGTAGTCCACTCGCCCATATTATCCCGCCCGAATGCCCATTATCCTGACTAATGACATTGAAGCCCGCAGACTGCGGTATATGTAGGAGCTAAATGAGAGATCAGTAAACTAATTACTTATCTACGTGTATTGAAAGAGAATTTTACTCATATTGATAATGAGATGATTATGAGTTCATCATTCTTTCTGACTTTTTGCTGATGCCAAAATATCCAAGTGCTTTTTTTTGGGGTAAAAAAAAAACTGATTGGGTATCAGTTGCATATGGTGTTTTGTATTCTGAGCCCGACCCATTATTTGAAATAGTGGGAGGAGTAATGGGTCGTGGATAGTTTTACATGGTTTGGAGAGTTTCTTGAGGAGGCGCATTGGGTACTTAAGGTTTGTGATTCTTGTGAATACAGTTTGTGACGATTGACTTTTAAATTGGTGCTTTTTGCTGTTGGATAGTTTAATTATGCTTTTTGCTGTTGGGAAGTTTAATGATGCTTCAAGATTCCTATCTATGATGTTCAAATCTTGAAATATTGTTGTAGGATAGTCTAATTATGCTTCAAGAGTCCTATCTATGAGAAATTCTTCTTGTAGATCGTTGTGTGGACACGTCGAATTTCCAAATGTGTAGGATTTTCTAAAAAATTCGAGTGCTATGTTGAATACCCTAACAAATATTTCTCGAGCCGCCACAGTGCCACTAATTCAAACAATTTTACAGATTACCCATAATCCAAAAATTTCTCTAACAGAGAGAGAGAGTGACCTGGAAAAGCGTAGCCAGATGGGATCAGAATAGGCGACTCGTCTGAGGTAACTACAGGACATGGCCAGGTTAGAGATGTCTCGAAGGTTAAGGTACGAAGCACAGTGGACCAACGAGTCCATATTCATATCAGTAATCTCTGTATTACCACTACTACTGCTGCTAGTACTAGTGGAGGTTTGATTGGTGGAGGGTGATGGAGGTTCCGCCATGTTTCTGATTTACACGGTCAGAGAAATGGTTTCTTGATTCTTGAATTGCTTTGCCAAAACCCTAGAATTACGATCTGTTGAAGAAGATGATAGAGCCAATGAATTGGTTAGACAGGTATGCAGGGGATAAAACCCGCCAACGACTTTTTGTCGTATTTCGGTTTAGTTCAGGCGTTTAGATAAGTGATTCACGATTGAGGATAACTTCTTTACTGAGACCCGTAAAGAAGGTTTTTATGGAGGAGAACAATTTTATCCGTTCAAAAGTAACGGTCTACATTTTAAATAGTTGAACTATTCGCGCAAATAGTTTATTTAAAATTCTAACCGTCGATTACCGAAACAAACGGGTGAGATGGGGCAGCATGAAAACATCTTTTATGGAGTCTCCGTGAAAAAGGCAACCGCGACTTATGTCCTTGTACTTGTACTGGAGTTACGTTGCTCTCTTTACTTGCAATTGTTACCATTAAGCACCTCGTACGAAGATTAAAGTATCAATGCGATCCCACGTTGATTGCCCATTTGATCAACAATCGTGTGAACATTTTTCATAAAGAGTCTATTACTTATAATTGGATGTTTGGGTCATCTTGCACACACTTCAATTTTTTGTGTCAAGTCTTGTGGGTTCTTCATGCCACTTTTAGCGGACGTAAGGAGGAGGGGGTACAGATGGAGGAGTAATTGAATAATTAACACAAACGTTATTATAAAGGAGGGATACGGATGTGTCAAATGTTGTTGATGTGGGTAAATCTCAAGTGTATCGTATGGAACTCGTGCATGTAGGTGCATGGTAAAATTGTGATGGAAAGTACAAATGTAACAAACTGTGACTTGACGCCCTGCAGGGAAACAAGAAATAAGGTTCATGCCGATCATTCATGCATCTATTCAACTGATGGGAATGTTGAATGAGAAGTAGATTTTTAGTTGAAGTAAATAAAGACGTAACCTATTTTCTTTTGTGTGTGTTCTCTTTAAGAAGGAATGTTGTAAAAAAAATTAAAATTATTTCCTTTCGACATAATCTATTTTGCAAGAAAGTATTTTTTAATGAAAAGTTTGAAATCGTGAGTCTAATAGCTTTCTCTCTAATTGAACATTCAAAAAGTTCTGTAAAAGTTGATTTTTTATATCTTTTCTCATTCTTTTCGTGCAAGGTCTTGGGCCATTTCTAATTCTCTTTTTCATGCTTTTTTCGCTATCCTTGTGCCACTTATAAATAACATTCTCGATTAATATTACTCTCCAACCCTTAGAGGTTTTTTTTAATTTTTTTTTTTTTTTACAAATTTAAGTGCAACAATGGAATATGTCACCAATGATGTGGTCTGTTCCAATTTTTTTCAAAACTAAAAACAGTCCTCTCTCTCTCTCTCTCTCTCTCTCTCTCTCTCTCTCTCTCTCTCTCTCTCTCTCTCTCTCTCTCTCTCTGTGTGATACTTTTTAAGGTGCGAAGAAGTTTCAAAAAGCCCATCTTCCTGTCCTGCAAATGCAAGGGTGGGCTCCAACTCACAACAAGGTTGGGCATAAAGTGATTTGAATTTTTTTTTTAAATTTTCTCATCATTTCCAATTTCGCAAATTAAAAAATATTGGAGAGAGCCCACACCATTTTAGAAACAAGTTCTAAATTTCGTTGTGCAGTTGTTCATTTCCAATTCTTGAAGAATAGAGCCATACATAAGAGGGGCAAATTCTAATTTCTTCTCATATTCTGTAAGAGTCAGTCCATCCGTCTGTTTTTAAATAACTTTATCCAAATTATTAATTATGACTTGTTATAGGATCAAAAGGTCGAGAGAGAGAGAGAGAGAGGTTTAACGGTATTTCGAATTTAGACCATTGATTGAATTTCAATGCAAATTTATTGTCTAGGATGATGTAGCATATTTAACAAAACTAATGTTGCTGCCAATTCATTCGCATTCTATTATTTTCAACCCGAATATTATAAATCCGTCCCAAAAATGTTGTGCTGAAACGCGAAAGGAAGCAATAAAAAAATTAAATAGAACAAAGTGAGACTTTTTCAGGATGCCAATTCAGCCGAATTACGTTTCTAAAAAATAGATCAGAAACATTTAGATCAATGAGAATTGTATCTCACTGATCAAAAAAAAAAGGGAGGATTGTATCTCAAAAGAGATGAGTTGAACGACCGTGCTTTCATTGATCTATCAACACATTCGATATCATTCAGTCCAAGTATATGAAAAGATAAAAAATAAAAGAAGAAACAACAATTACACGTATTGAAAATTTTAAGTGCACAAGCAGAAGGGTTAGATGTTTGCAATCTTACCGCGTCCCGTACTTAAAGATGCTATTTTCATGGTTCAAATCCGTGACCACCAGATCATGTGCGTCGGGGCAACCTTACAGTTGCACCCGGACCGTCCTTTAGTTCATGAAAAATTTCCAAATTTCAAAATTCAGCACCATTTTCAACAGTCAAAATTTGAAAAGAAAACCCATCAATTCATCTGATCCCTACTAGCAGCAGCTTCCTTGGAATTGTTCTTAGATAGAGAAAATGGCAACGGAGGTTGTTGGTGGTTCAAGTAATTCGTAGTGCAAATTTGTTTCCCGTTCGGCGCCAGAGGATTCGAACTAACGACCTGCATTGCCTCCCCCCACTTCAATTTCTGCCCCATACTCTCCCCTCCTCCGCCTTGGTTTCCTCCTCCCTCGGCCGCCAGGGAAGAAATCGCGGCCGCAATCACGGACCGGAAGCTGGGGTCCGACGTGATTGCCTTTGTCAAGGTCTCTGTCAAGACCTGCTGAGAAGAAGCTTGGCTGCTCTTTTGGTAATTGTTGAATTGGTCTAGTAATTGGGAATGTGATCTTCCAAAATTAACTGACCCAATATTTGTATTATTGTACCCATTTTTCAAGTACCCATTTCCCCAAATAGTAGGTACCATGTTGGATTCTGTGGAAAAGCTGAGACTATTTGAAGGGTATTTTGGGGATTGGGGAAAAACTGAAGAGAAAAGGTTGGAACGATGGGATGGAGTACTATTTGAAGTGAGGTCCAAAGTGATGGTTGGGAAAGGCAGTGCCGAGGAGGAGGTGTTCGGGAAGTGGAATGGTCTTGCTCTGGAGTTATCGGAGAGAGAGAAGTTCAATCCGTGGAGGTTATTGGTCGTTAACGCAGCCGAGGCAGCGGCGGCTGCTGGTGGAATCAACCCTGGTTGAGAGGTTGAGGAGCCGGAGATCAGCATCGAGGCGGCTGCGGAGGTGGTGGAAGCCATGGCTGTCGCCGCGACGGGAAGCGGGTGGTTGTGAGTTCCCTCGTAGGTTGTGATCAAGATGGACATGTCCTCCGCACATCGTTGAACCTAAATTTCGAAAATAACATCATGATTCTAGAGTAGACATTGGTGCAACAATTACACCGATCTATTTCAATTTTACTCGTATTCACCTCTATTTAACAAATCGTTCGAGCTGAACTATAAAAGTATATAGTCACATATTGAAGTTCGTTAATTTTGTAAACTCGACTCAAATTCAAACAAGCTTATACATATTGAATTGCCACAAAGTAATTAAGCTCCAAGGTGACTACATTTTTTTTTTAATCATGTTTTGTTTATAATATCACGTGGCACACTCAAAATGGTTAAAACCTTAGTGAGATTCATGCAGGTGTACTATCACATGAAAAGGTCAACGAACTATGATAACTAAAAAACTTCTTGTCATGTATCATGATAGCATTATTAATAGGGAAAATTTTCGTAGTCGTCCCTGTAGTTTTACGGTTGTCTCACTTTCTTCTCTCTAGTTTCAATTGTCTCAATTTCGTCCCTGTAGTTTGTTTTACGTTTCAAATTGGTAAAATCGTTAACACCGTTAATGAAACTAACGGAAAAATATGATTAAAAAAATAAGTATTCCAATTTTCAATCCGTTTGAACTGGTGCTAATATCTTTTTTTTTTTGCTCATTTTATCTTAAATGGTCATAATGGATTTTTGGTTCTAAGGCCTTTCAATGAGCACTCTAAGAGAGTCCTGAAACTAAATATGGAGTATTCGGGTGCTCGTTGAAAGGCCTTAGAGCCAAAAATTCACTACGACCAACTAGGATAAAATGATCAAAAAAATAAGATTTTCGCACCGGTTCAACCAGATTAAAAATTGGAACACTTATTTTTTTAATCACATTTTTCCGTTAGTTTTGTTAATGGTGTTAACGATTTTACCAATTTAAAACGTAAAACAAACTATATGGATGAAATTGAGACAATTGAAACTAGAGGGACGAAAGTGAGACAACTGTAAAACTACAGGAACGACTAAGAAAATTTGCCCTTGTTAATACTAGTAAAAAATAAGTCAATCAAATTAAATATTCCTCAATCGTGATGGATGAAAATTTTCTTCGTTGTTCAAAAAAAAATTTGACGCCAACAAGCCAAGCGTAATTGATCGCCATATGAATATTGTTAAGAGGTCAAACAAGGGTGAATGAGCTCAATTCAATTATTTGTTGCATGGTACTGTAGCAAACTAACTAAAATTTCAAATGAGTACGGTTGTATCTTATTCTATTTATCGGGAAGCTATACATATATAAAGAGGAACTTTGGGGTGCGGAGTAGGCACCACGTGGTGGGCATGGCCAGTGGCCACGTGGCACCCACCCGGTACCAAAAATTTCTCATGTATAAGAACTTATATACCTGTTTTCTGACTGGGCATGCTGCTGCAACCGTGCAACGATAGTATGCTCGCGGGCAAGGGTTTCCTTTCGCAATTTTCTGCCCGTATTTTCTCCACTGGCATCCGTCATTCATCTGTCAAACCAATCCAACAAAACCCTCTCTTAGATCAATTTGTCACCTTATACTAAGATATTCAATGTAACACATGCATGTAAATGAATTTGGAATATCAAATGCATGGCATATTAGGAGTGTATAAATCAATTTTGATTACTGCTGTTCAAAAAAGGAAATTATTTACGTGAAGAATTTTACTTATTAATTTTGATATTTTTATTTTTTGTAACTTTTGTTTGACATTCCGTCATAATTTTTGGAATTAAGTATAAAAATATGGACTGGTGTTGAAAAAATTCAAATAAGACGGTACTTTAAACAAATAAAACAACTATTTGATACTTTTTTTCGTTTTTAGTGAATTGTTTTTGCTTTCCATTATAATTTTGTATTTTTTAGACTCCTCTTGTCGAAAAAAATGATTAATCCAAAAAATATGATATGAATCTAACAAAAATTCAAAAAAAAAAATGAACAAAACCCATAAATGTGAAATAATAATAATAATAATAATAATAATAATAATAATAATAATAATAATAATAATAATAATAAGAATGGAGGCTTACTGTTGGTGTATCACATCTAGCCCTCACAGAAACCCTAGCCCTCTTCACACTCGCCTGCTGCGAAATCTCTTCCTCTCCGCCGTTACTTCTCGCCGTCTTCAAAACCTTACTCGGCGGCCACGTCTCTCCCGCGGCCTCCTCGTCCTTTGTTATGATCTCCTCCACGCTGTTCTCCGGACTTCGGTCCGGTGCCATCACCTCCATGCAATCCGATTTCGATGCTTCCAAATTATAATCCAATCCGAGTTTAAGACTTTCATTCAGCTGCAGATGTTGGCTGTCCTCCTCTCTCATCTTGCTCGAGCTGCTCGTGGTGTTGTGATCGTCTCTCTTGGGCTCCCTAGGGCTCGTCCCAAGGCGAAGGGATATGAACGACTCGGTCTCTTCGATGTTCTCCCGGGAGAGAGATGGCTTGTTATTGTTGTTGTTGTTATTGCTGCTGCTGTTTTTGGGTTCTTCTTGTTGAATCATGTCGATGAATCGCATATGGAGGGATCGGTAATCGTCCTCGATTTTCTGTATCATTGTCTTTAGTCTCGTGTTTTCTTCTCTCACTTCGGTCATTTCGGCTTTCACTGATTCGAGTTCTTTCTCCATTGTCTTTAGTCTCGTGTTTTCTTCTCTCACTTCGGTCATTTCGGCTTTCACTGATTCGAGTTCTTTCTCCTGGAGAGAAAATGAGTTCCGGCTTATGAGAATAAATGCATATTTTGTACACAGTTAACATCAATAACGAAAACTAGAGACATTTTTAAAAAAATATAAGGTGGTATCTTCCTCTTCTAAGTCTTCCATCTAAGAGTATTAAGATATTCAGAATAGTGGATAATAGAAGTTTTTATTCAAGAGTACCATGTTATTAATTTAATCCTTTTCTTTAAACCATGTGTGAAAGTACTTGATATTTTATTAGATAAGTCGCAAGATGTACTTCCATATTATTTTATGTTGGGGTTTTGATTCTACCTGGATGTTGGTGTATTACCCTAAAGTACCATGTGCTTATTAGTTATTCAAAACTTAGTCCTTAGGTTGTACCAAGGATATACACATATGTGTGTACTTGTACTTGAGAGAGAGAGTGAGAGGGAGGGGGGCCGGCCTTAGAGAGGGAGAGGGAAATGCCTTTATTCTCTTGCCATTTGAACACACACCTCAAGCATTTGCTCCTCCTTCTCTCTAGAGATTGGTTGACATATATGGAAAGTTGTAGAGCACTTCGGAGATCGCTGATAGGGAGTAAAAGCATTGAAGAAATATGTGGAGTTAGAAGAGGTGGATTTTTCTGATATGAGGGATGACGCTCCCCTTTCTTTGGAGTTGTAGCTTTTCTTGTGGGTGCCTGCGATTGGTGTTTAGGTTTTGGTGCTGATCTTGTTAGTGTTTGGCCTCGGAGTTTATGCATGATCGTAGTCTCTTTCATATTCAGTGGTATGGGGGTTATCTCCGAAACAACCCTCCCATTCGTTGGTATAGCTCCTTGTTTCCTAGTGGGTTCTTGCGGGCCAATGTGTGAAATTTGGTTTCGGTGTTTTGTTTTTCTGACACGGTCTACGACGAGTTTTTGGTGGCTTGCGGGTGGTCTTTAGGTGGCGGTGTTGATGCTGTAGGGCGGATCTTCAGCTTTACGGAGCCGAGGAGCTGGCTTTGTAGATAGGAACCCTTTTGGTCCTGAGGCTCGCTTAGTGTTTGCTTGTGTTCAGGTCGGTTTGCTTTGGGTTTTTGGTGTTCGGTTTGCATCTTGTCTTCTTTACCGTTGGTCTTGGGTGACTTTTGACGGTGTACCCTTGTTCCATTCAATCTTTGCAATTGTTTATAAAAATTAATAAAATCTTTTTGTTGTTGCCAAAAAAGTCTCCTGAGAATATAGGAAGTTTGCCCTACAGGGATGTACTACAAGGAGCGCCCTGCAGGATTTTCAAATTCATGCAAGTTCTACAATACGGTATGCACCCCTTTCATCCGTCTTAAGATCATAACATTTTAACAAAAAAAAAAAAAAACTATTTCATTTGTGTAAAACAAAAATCAAATTCAAGACATGTGGATAAAAATTCTTAGTGTCAAGTCAAAAACTCATAACGTAGGAATGCTGTGAATTTAGGTTTAATTGCAGTTATGGACTTATGCGCAAATACTATATATGACCTTCGATAGGTATAAAAGTTATGAATTTAAGATTGATGTAAATAATTCTGTATAATCTAAACGATGTATACCTTATATATGCAGATATCGAGTCTTTATTGTAGCATTTCTCTAAAAGTAATCGACAGAAATACGGCGCGGTGAAAGTATCATACAAATATAAGCACCTATTTATGGAGTTGATGGACTCAAGAGATCGATCTAGGGATAGTAACATCGATCGTCTGAATATTTCAGATGAATAAATTCTTTTTTCTGGAGTTCGATATTCGATCTTTTGGATTAAAGAAAGAAAAAATGTTCATGTGTGAGAACTTGAAGTTTAATTTGGTTGTCTATATATTCGGCTTCATATACATAGCCTTCAGCAATAAGTTACCAAGTAAAGGTGAACGGGTCAGATCGCGCTATGGATTTGATCAATTGCATGTCACCAATGACAAGTGGCTATGGAATCGAATATCGCGATCGATCCACGACCCAATAACATGCCTCATTTTGACATTTAGCATGACATCTTTGAAAAAAAATAAAAAAATCTTAGACCGATATGGCCAGTTGAAGCTGATGTCTACGACCAATTTGTATGACCTAATTGCATTCTAACAATTTTCTGCATTGTACATAAATAAATAAAAATGAAGCGTGATCATAATTTGTTCATGTCACCGTCTGTTTCGATGCTCATTATATTTTTGGAAAAAAATGCACAAACACGAAATCTACGCACATCATATCCCGAATTTCGATGCGTGTTCCGTAAGATAAGTAAATAAAATGGATGACGAAAAATCGATGGCTGATAGTAGCTCTTTCTTACCTATGACTCTCGAATATTAATGTTTAAAACATGATCTTGACTAAAGGGATTAGTTTCTCACTAGATTAATTTGAATTATGCTTGCCCCCCAGGTCCAAGGCCTTTGTTTTTTCTTTTGTATCTTTCCACATACTACCTCAATTATCACCTTCATGATATATTGTTTATTTGCTTCTAAACTATGGTCAAATAAATGAAAACATTAACAATTAAGCAGGTAGATCTGCCAAACTTTCTTCTGCAAATAATTTTTCAAACTTATGGGCGCATCAATTAGTTCATGTGAAACCAATTCCTCCGTCCACAAGCGAAGGACCCAATTGAAGTCGGGACAGAAATCTCGTATGATCTTACCTCACAAGAGGTGATACTGTTTGAAATAATTATTTGCAAGTTCAACACAATAGTAGTTATTAAATTTAATTTAGTGTCATGGTAATTTCTGAATTCTATTGATTAATTACCTTCTTCCTGTTAATGCCTGAGCTCTTGATGATCAGGTTGGGTGATGATGATTTCCTGTTAGCTTCATCATCGAATTGGCCTCTACTCCCATCCTGAAAATTAACACAAGAAATGCACAAAAAAATATTATATCACTGATATTAAAATATCACTATCTATATTCAGTACCCAAAATGATAACTTAAAAAGAATACAGCTGTGTCAAGAAATTATTTTTTTCGCAATTTAATTTGTATCTATTAATTTGTGGAAATAATTTAAAGTCTTCTAAAAATATATATATTATCACCTCTGGTTCTTGGCTTGCGTTTCAGATAATCTTTTTTGACAGATGTAGTAATAAGAAGAAAAAAATGTTAGGAGAGAGAGAGAGAGAGAGAGAGAGAGAGAGAGAGAGAGAGAGAGAGTACCCTTGGAAGGTCTTGATCATGGCCAAAGGATCCATCACTTTTGTCTTCTTGAAATTCAGAACCAGAGGTGGTGGATGCATCTAACCTTCCCTCCATTTGCTTGACCCGTGTGACCAACTCTCTCTCTCTCTCTCTCTCAAGCTAATTAAGTTGCATATATAGGATAATAGGATTGACCCCTATATGTTGCTATATAGCTCTCCCCTTCTTATTTATATATAAAAGGAGGTCATTAGATTCTGACTTGGTTTTAAAAAACCCAAATCTAAGTGCTCATCTTTCGTCCCATTACGCATACACACTCGGAAATGTCAACTGCTGCCTTTACCCACACACTGGTTTTTCCGTTTTTCTAATTGCATTATCAATACGAAGAATTCAACTTCAACGCTTATGACAGAGATGAGCTTTACAAGTTTAGACTAATTTAGAGAGAGAGAGAGAGACCCGCATTACTCGGGAGCTAGCCATCTTATATAAAACACGAATCAAGATCCTGTCATGCGATGATCCTTTGAGAAATTTTTTGTGCGACGCAAAGTAAGACTCGCCATCCTTTAGTTTGAAGATATGAGACGTTCATTTTGTAAGTCTTGATACGTATGTTGTTCTTGTAAAAAAAATAAGGTTAATCGGAGATTGGTATTTACTAAGATGAACCATATTTGTCTTGGCAGATAGTGGGTCAACTTTGGCGTTCATATCTCTTAAGACATAGATTCGATCAAGCCTTTAGCGATGCATGATCAACTTGATCGACTTTTGTCTTGGATAATATTTGACATGAATGTCTACAAAATAACCGGCTCAGATCCTCATATAAGATTTTGATGGGTCTCATTTTGTATCACATGAATTGTCTTTGATGAGTCTCAGTTTGCATCACATGAATTGTCGCACGAGAGGATTCTTAATTACTCGAATAATACTACAATCATATGATCATCTAGTACAAGCTTTGAAGCTTCGTACAGAGAGAAAAATAATAAAGCACGACACCCGGTCAATAGACGCGGCCGGTGACCTCTTGGCCCAGGCAGCAGCGCGGTTTTAGCAGGCGGAATTAGTAAGCACGGACGCACAATTTCAACTTTAGGGGGCAAAAGTTTATCTCTAATGAATTTTTTTTGGGAACAAACATATTAAATTTTGAAGGCGAACCTATATAAATTGAAATATACTTGGAAGAAATCTTATTTTAACATTTTATAGAGAGTATTTTGAACTTTGGGTTGTCCATGTTCAGCCGTCCCGTGGCTAATCCTAGGGTATTACATCGACACATATGATAATTCATACAGTTTAAAATGTGAGAATATCTTTCAACGCACGTCATTCATAAAAAAATTTCCACCTTCGGGGTGTCTTTTCATAGTCGTTGAAAGCGTATAGATACCAACATATACTAGATAAGGCTAAAATCTCATTGCCACCAATCAAAATGGAACAAAGAGCTTCATTTCGTATGTATGTCGATGTTTTGTATCTTTTCATAGGATATTTACTTCTACATTTTCATGACTTAGCACTTTCGTTTTGTGATGGACGGCCAAGATATTTTTTCGATATAGGGCCACTATTGAAACTTGAGGAAAGTAGGGAAGATAATTACGTTCTGGCCCTCTTCTTCTTCTTTTTTTCCCCTTTTTGGTCCCTGGATAATTTGGTTCTCCATGAGGTGCATGATTGTTGATCACCGACAAATCGAAAGCTTAATTAAATTATTTGAAAGAGAGGTTATTTTACTTTTATATCTTCAACCTATCTTTCTTGATGTGCCCATTATCGAGTTTGTCATTAATAACATTTTGGTTGTTTCAAAAAAAAATAAAAAATCTTCAACTTATCTCCCTCATGTGTAGTCAAACTCTTATTGATACATGGACTAAAACCCTTGTTAGTATCTTAATTACCTAGTAGGCGAGATAAGATTTTATGAATGATAGCAACGAAAAACATCAGAATGGGCATTCATTCCCATGGAAGGGAGATAGACGCCACAAAGAGGACTAAACTCTCAAATTTTACAACCAACACTTCTCCCTACTTGAAGAGCAAAACTATGAGTTACACAAAAGCCACTCCTCTTCACAAAATCCACCACGACCGCATCACACCCTCCAATGGAACGGTAATAGAGTCCGGTCTAATAAATGATAGAAGAAATCCCTGACAAGAAACGGCGGCCAACACCCAAAATGGGTGAGAGAGTCCCACGCAGCAAAAAGAGTCACACAAAAGGAAAAAACGAACAGCAAAAGAAAAAGAAAAAGAAACCTCACAATCAACACCCTAATGTGGATTAAGGTGAAGTTTGATATTAAGGTATAAACTATGGAGGAGTTTAAGAGCTTCCTTGATGGCAGAAAAGTGAAGTTGTAATGTGTATCTGAGGAGTGGATCCATCCAACTATCTCTTGGATGTTCATTTTCAGTCTTTTTACTTTTCGTTTCTTTTGTCTGAACTCGTAAGCTTTTGTTTGCTTTCAGTGTTCCCCTCGTAACTTTTTGAGTTTTATAAGAGTTTCGTTTGTCGAGGAAAAAAAAAGCACCCCAAACACAACATATTTATGTTCTGATATCATATTATTAATTTTAAAAGCTTAATCTATTTTCAACAAGCTCGAATCTTGTATCTCCCCAATGGTTAATTACAAGGGGATGCACTACCTCAAATAAACTTAAATTCCTTCGCTAAGTTAGATTAACCTTGTAGTAGTATTTTTCTTTTTTCTTTCTAAACAAATCAAAAAAAAAAGATGAATTTTCTTCTCATGAATTCGTTTTTCTCAGAACCAAATAGAGTTGACAAGTACAATTGTTAACATATTCTGTCCCTCAAAGAAGTTCCTAAATTAAGTCTCTAAAATCTTATATACGTAAGTGAATCTATTAATTTGGAATAATCAAATTAATCATGAAAAGCTAATTTTAACCTTTTCCAAGGTTCCGTGACCGAGAAGTACACGTAAGTTAATCTAATTTAATCAATTAAGAATAGGCTTCTGATTTTTCACGTACTCTCTTTTTTTAACGTCACTCCTTTACAGGAAAGTGACATTAACAAAAAATGGAGTGGCAAAATCATTTTCCTAAGAGTATAGTGTACTCCCTCCATCCCTTATTTATAGTCCGTATTCCAGTTATCCCTTAATAAGTCCATTTTATAAAGTTAGTGGGTAAAAATGGTGAATTGTCTATTTTGTCCCTAAAAGTAGATATCATTTTGAAAAGTAAGTGAGTAAAAATGTAATGATGATGGGTAAATCGGGCAAGTGGAGGAAAAAGTTGATGTAAAAGGTATAATGATGATGTCTTTTTAATAAGTTGGAGTTACAAAGCAGAACACTTAAAAAAGAACGGAGAGTATAGTAATTTCAACCATATGGATATTTTTTGAAGTACATAAAACAACATAGTGCTTTCAAGTACTCCTAATTGGAGTTGTAAAATACCACACACCAAATAGATTTTTTTTTTTTTTTGTTGACAAGTCAGGTATCCGGCCAATTTACTCGCACCTCGATCAATCTTGTGGGTCTCATTCCATCATTCACTTGTCGGAAGCTCAATTAAAATCGGAACAAATATCTGTATGCACTGACCCCGAAAATCGTTAATAGCACCTAAGAAGTTTCAAATCTGAAACCATAGAAAAATAAATAAATTATTAAGTTTCAAGTCCTCATGATCACTATGCCAACCCATTGGGGCTGAATTTGAAATTGACTTTCATATATCACCTAAAGATACATCAATCTATGTGGCAGTCTCAGTTGCAATTTCTACCAATTTCTAACACAATCCTCTCCGGTTCAAGAGTCCAAGAGTCATTTTAAGTGCATTTGCAAACTTTCCAGGCTCATTTCGATAAGATATGATTTTCGAATATATTTATCTTCAAAAAATAATAATTAGAATATTGAATTGGAATCATTTATCTCAAAATAAATTTGTTTCGAAAGTACATCAATTGACATTCAGTGAATATAACCTTTGATATCATTAATGTTCTCGATGAATTCCAGAATTAATATGAATGATTTGAAATATCAAAAAGAGTCCAAAAAAGGACCTTTGACTTTCTTTGGGGACATCTCATTCCTAAGATAATTGCATTGTTAAGTGAATCCTCGCGTTGACTACTCGTCTCATGTACTATCAGAATCTCAACAACTGTGAAGATGGTCCCATGGACATCAATATTTACTTTACTGGAACGAGATTGAACAACTGCCATTTATGTTTAATTTAATTCGGTTGAATCGTAACTTTCTGATGAATCGTAAACTAAATCAAATCATGAATCACTCTGATTTGGTCACGATTTCTTGTAATATGGATCCTATATATTCTAAAAGTGATTAGTCAAGGTCTGAATCGATAGTAAAACTTGTCTTAACTGATAAATTGAGGCTCACGTGTTCTATTATACAAAAGCCCTTGTTTGTATGGCAAGAGATGTAGGCTCGATGAATTTAATTTTTTAAGTACATGTAACCCTAATGGTCGCCTCGAAAAGCTTTCGACACTCAAATCGTCGCACATTGCCAAACAATTACTTGATGACTTCAAATTATACCATTTACAAGTGGAACATGTTGACCAAATGAATCGATTTTCAAGAGTACCAACATGAATCATACAACCAATCGCTAATGGTATGATTCTTGTGTTTCAGCGTTTCACCCGATAAATAAAAATCAATATACAGCTTGGCATATGGGATAGTTCGATACATCATGAATTGCAAATCATATGTGTTAAGAATTTACAGAACTCTAAAGAACATGTAAATTTTTTTTATTTACCAGAATGCGCCAATCTAGTTAAAATATATTTTCTTAAAAATGATGCTATTTGGGGCCTTATCCTTATTGTATTGTTGTATTCTTTAGCTCAAGCTAATAAATAAATAAATAAATAAGGGAAAAAAATCGAAATGGTCCCCGTAGTTTAATATTTGTGTCAACTTGGTCTCTGCAGTTTGAATTGGCCCGATTTACACTCTATAGTTTCCATTTTGTTTCAACTTGGTCCAATTATTAACTGTCGTTAGCCTCCGTCAACCTTAGACACAAATGGGTCCCTCTTCTAGTGAATTACCGAATCATTTCTTCTTTAACCTCACAGACCTAAAGCCTTTTCCTAAAAGGCAAAACGGAGCAACTTTTTTTCTAAAAATCGGGTTCTCTGGCTCATGTTCTTTTATCTAAAATACTTTAATTATTCTTTCGATATTCAAGAGGTGACCAATCACACTTAAACTCTATGCTCGGTGGAGACTCTAAGTTTTTTTTCTAAACCTCTTTTGTGACCCGAACTATGGTCGGATCTGATTCTCTTTTACTCGAAGATATGTAGGCAACTTGATGAAAGCTCGATCCCTTTTTAAAATAAAACCCACTTCATTTTCTAAAATTCAAACATTTTTCAAAAATATCCGAACCTCTTTTGTAGAACACAAAACTCCTCATTTTTCCTTTCTTTTCAAGAACCACGTCGCAATCCATAGGAATCAGATCAATTATTCAGGCCCTAATCCCTCTCACTCCTTCCCCTTGAAGGCGAATGCGACACATTTCGGTCGAAGGTAAAATCCCGACGTGACAAATGGAGAATGGAAGTCGTGAAAAAAAAATGGAGAAAGGAACAATGAGACTCTGTGTTTTGGTTCAGAGGTATATTATGGTAAGAGGAGAATGCAGATTATGGTTTTAACCCTAGAAAATAGGCTCATTTGTGTCTGGGGTTAACTGAGTCTAACGACAGTTAGTAATTGGACCAAGTTGAAACAAAATGAGAACTACAGAGTATAAATCGAGCCAATTCAAACTGCAGGAACCAAGTTGACACAAATACTAAACTACAAGGACCATTTCGGGGTTTTTTCCAAACAAAAAAACCTACAAAAAATTGGACAATAGATTTACGAGATTCATCTATGTGGGCCACGCGCTTAGCTTGGTTTGAACATTTTTTTTGGTGCAAAGCTTGGTTTGAACATTACACTAGAAGTTCTATCAGGGTATATATATACACTCTTTTTTTATAATTAAGTGTTTATACCAGCTTACACACATCTCAATTAATTTAGGTCAAAAACAATCTCACCGTTCAATACTGGGACCCGATTTAAAGCCAGAGCAAATCTCTCTCTCTCCACACTTCGCAATGTTTTCTTCCTCAAAAAGCTAAGACGAAGACAAAAGTGGCTTATGAGCTTATATGTTTGGTGATCTGATGAAATAGTTTGACTTATAAGACTGGAGAACAACTTCTTTTCATTTTAGTTACTTTTAACTGTATTTATATATTGTGGGTGGTTAACTGTTTCTACTAATTTGGTGGTAGAAATACTGTTCAGACGTGATCAGGCGGTGAGAGGTTCTTGACTTTCTTAATCTGATCGAATGGGCCTTAAAGGGACACTACTCACTTTCTTTTAACACCAGGGTATGGTTAACCGGACATGGGAAAGCTAATATGTATTTGTCTTTCATGACGTTGCGTGTTCGAATCCCACGAATTGCAAATCTTAGGGCCACTGGATAATTTTTTCGTTCATTAACTTTAAGAGCTGGACGCGCAAGCTGGCCTGAACATCTATACAATAGGAATAGAGAGTAGATACACATTACATAATGTTTACATACGATATATAAATGTGAACACTTTTTAATTGACTATTTTACAGTCATCAGTAAGTAAGAGGCTAAGACATGTTTACCGCGGATAGACCAAAAGATGCAGTAGTTAAGAGAGTGGATATGATATCTCTAGGTAGCAATGTCACGGGGAGGGGTAGACCTAAATTGACATTAGATGTTGTAGTGCATAAAGATATGAGTATAATGGGTATGTGTGAACAAGTGGCGCCCCTTAACAGAGCTCAATGAAGGAAATGGATTTATGTAGCCGACCCCAAGTGATTGGGACATAAGGCTCGATTTGGTTTGGTTTGGTTTGGTTATCAGTAAGTAAGAAAAGCTAAGATTTGAAATCAGACTTCACACGTGATCAAATGAGAGTGTAACCTTAACTAGACCCTTTGTCACATTTCAAGTTTCAACTACTAGAGCTTCGTCTCCTAATCAAGACATAAAAAATTAATTGTTATTACGGCCTAGGTGCTAATTTAATTGGCATCTAGGCGATGGCGGAATCAGGAATTAAGATTAGTGGGGCACCTTTTAATCACACCCCATTCAAAAAAAAATCGTAATAAGGGATGCTAGACAATTAACAAAACTTTTTTGATGAGAATAAGATCAAAACCTTACAGATTCATCAAGAAAAGTTGCTTACATAAATTATTAATTAAATCAACATAATGCTTGAATTTTCGTAACGGGTCAGGTCTAAGAAAATCGCTCGTGTATGCGTCTATGAAAAGTGTGTAGCACTGAGGGATCTTTCTTTGTAACCACATCTTTACTCAATTTAGAATAACTAATATGCCAATATTTAGCAATGTTTCTTGCATAGTAGAGAATATATTTTTTTCATATTCAAATTGCGTTGTGGGTTCTATCAAATGCGTTGTGGATTTTATCAATAAAAAAAAAAAAAAAAATTCAGTGGGTGCCTAGGACCCCACTGGTCCCACATTCCCTCTGCCACTGAATCTAAGTCTCTCTGGTTGTGATGCCAGTCTCTCTTGCTTCCTTTTAATCTTTGTAATTCCGTTTCTAAGATTAATTATTTTTTTTCTTTTGACCATAAAAAAGAAAATTAGAAATTTTTTGTTATTAATTTATTTCTTACTCTTCTTTACAAAAAAAAAAATTGGAACTTAGTCTATTTGAACAATATATTACAAATAGTAGGTTGTACTTATGAGAGCCTCAACTTAACTAGCCTTTTCATATTTGAACTGAAACTTTAATTATCCGAATGTTATCTTACATCACACGTGATCAAATGAGAGCACCACCTTAACTCGACTGACCTAGCCTTTGTCAATATTTGAACTACAATTTAATTAATCTATCATAACATTACATTATATCAAGTGATCAAATGAGAGCGTCACCTTAACTAGGCGCCAAGTCTGGGCTAGTGCTTTGTCCAATTTGAACTCAAACTTAATCAATGTATAATATGGTCTTATAACAGTATTGTGACGTAGTTAATGAGAGCACCACCTTTATAAACCAAAAATCCCGCTGTCATATTTGAACTGAAACTTTTTCGGTTCAAATATGACAACGGGTTTGCTTATTCTATTCAAAAATTATATTACGACTTTGGAAGGGGTAGATAACCTTTGACCTCCTAATAATGTGCAATAGCTCTGACCCACTAAGCCAATCATGTTAATTTAGCATATTAATTGTCAATGGATGTTCAATAAGGTATAGCAGCCCTCACAATTAAATATTCACAGCTCTGTGTGAAAAGTAATTTAATTCCATTGTGCAAAGACTACAGAAATGGAAAATTTATTTATGTTTTCTGATTAGTTGTATTGAACTGTTAAGCCCTTGTGAATGATTAGTATATAGCTTTAGGCACTGGAAAAAAGGGCGGTGTACAGTAGGATATGATACTGTGGTCCACATGCATTGAGTAATGAAAAAGAAAATGGTAAATTTATTGGAGACTTTTGAGACTAAGTTGTTAAGCCCTCGTGGATGATTAATCTAATGGACCAGGTCAATGGTTCAGATTAGGCATTGAAGTGAGTATTTTAAAAAATGAGATTTGGGTTATATTTGCTGAACCTGAAACAATCATCGTTGTCAGAAATATATTACTGTACTTAAGTTTGTGAAGACCAGTTAGGACATAGTAATTGACTTATGGAAGCTACAAGGGCACCCAAAAGAAGGGCTGGTTCCACCCTCTGTTGGGTGCAATTTCACAAATTGAGCAGCATTTAGAGTCGGGCAGAAGTGGCTGAAACCGCTACCAAATGAACCGCTGGTAAAAAGAATGTTAACACCAGCACTTGTGCCGATACAGTGATACAGCGACAGGTATCTCCCAGCACTTTGGTTAACCACTGGTACAGATCACATGGGTCTACAACATCGTTTCGCAAAACTTTTAGCAAAGTTTTTAGACGCTGCTGTGAACCGTTTTTGTTGCAGTGAAAGCAAAGTTTTTTGGTTGTGGGGCACTATCATCATCCTTTAGTAGACATGGCAATTTAGAGAACCAGCCATCTACTTGCTGAAATGGGTATCTTACTGATTTTAACCACACATACTTGTTTCTTTGTGTTTTTCAAGTAAAATAACCAAATTGCCTTTCACGTATGAAGAGTGAATTTCAAAGGATAGGTTCGTAAATTTTCATGGATGAGGAGAAGAAAAGGAGAGTATAGCAGGATAAAAGGAGGGTGCAAAGCATAGTTCAGAATTAGGCAAGATGAGCAATTGGAATTGGGTGGAAGTAAAGTTTTTGGTTGTGGCACTATCATCCTCCTTCAGCATCACCATGCTTATTTTATGGAACCAGCCATCGATTTGCTGAAATGGGTGTTTATTGTAAATATATATGTAGGGCTTAAGATGGGCAGAAGATTATTTAAAGTTTCAACTATAACATATAAGCCACCATGATGGAGACACAAATAGTCAGCCATATTTTCAATTTTTGTCAACCATATTTAGGAACAAAGCAAGTGCTATATATCTGGGTACGCGATTTCGGCCAGCCTGATATTAAGATTAGTCAACCCATAATTTGGGCTGATTGTCCAGAAACAAGTTCCGAAAACGAACAATATAGAAGTCATGAAAATGATTAGTATGACGCGCAATATATGAGATGAAGAAAAGCATGCATGAACATTGAATTAGAATTAAATGACAACCAAAGTTTCTGACTAAAATCAATTCATTATTCTTTCTTTGCTATTCGAAATAGCAATTTTCTACCGAAAGATCCTCAAAACTGGATGCCCATCTCAGGCACCCTTGTAATGAATAGTACAAAAGTCAATACGACTGTCGAAGGGATTGAGAAGGGGCAAAAAGACCTGTTAGTGGTTACAAACACAGCCAATCTTTGACAGGGTCCATCTAGGAACCCTTCAACAGTTCGTGAAAAGCCTCCTGTGGTATGTCAACAGAACCAACGCGCTTCATTCGTTTCTTTCCTTCCTTCTGCTTTTCTAACAACTTCCTCTTCCGAGTCACATCTCCACCGTAACACTTTGCTAGTACATTCTTCCTCATGGCTGAAACCCTGAAACAACAAAAGGGGGCCTAATCTAAACTGCAACATCTGGGGGTGATTACAACAAAACGTCCAGAACAGCCCTACAATTAGGGTAGCTTTGCAAGAATAATGTGAATGCAAGTGAAGTTTGTGCCTAAACGTAAGTTGCCGCCATCAGACAAACATAAATCTCATAGTTTCCGAAGTGGTCGTATTAGCATCATATACCCGAGTGAAATTCGCCAGTTCCAATCAACAAAACGCAACAAAGAGATCAAATCTAACCAAGAGAGATAGAAAACATAATTAGCAGGAAATGAGTTCTTTTGTATCACTGATAATCCTGAAGGCCATTTAAAAAACTGCCAAACCCCTGCAAGGCTGCAAGTGGTCTCACACCATCTAGACAAGGAAGATCGTGTGGAGGCCCGGAGGGAACAAGCAAAACCACCACATAATTTGGTAGGGAAGCAAACGCCAAAATTTGGCATGATCAGGTGGTGAAAATTATTTAGCAAATGGAAAGACAAATATATGACTTACGTCTCTCTTGCAACCACCTTCGATCCAATGGCAGCTTGTATCGTTATCTCAAACATTTGCCTGTTCCACATCAGAAATTTAAGAAAAACTACTGACACAAGCAGAAAAAACTGGTACAAAAAAGACACAGAAATCAGTAAACCTGTCTATGAATTTCTTAAGCTTCTCCACAAGATCACGACCAAGACGTTGCGCCTTCAAATTGTGAACAATTGCAGCCATGGCATCAATTGGTTGTCCATTCAAGAGAAGATCAAGTTTCACCAAATCCGAGGCTTGATATCTGTTAAGTAATTCATCACGAAACAACTCATTTTAAGTAGGAATCGCCATCTGTTGAAAGTTGGAATTTGAAGACATCCAAGTCAAATATGATTTGCTATGGGTGGAAGGGCTCAAGACTATAAGAACCAAGCTTGGTTGAGTTAAATACGTGGAACCATCTTCAACTCTTCCCGCTAAGTACGCGCAGTTGGCAATGAGTGGAGAGGCTGACCAAACTCATATACTAGTTTGGGAGATAAAAGTATGTTGGAAAAGCTCTAACAGTCATCAAATAAATTTCCAGTAAACATGAGGCATGAAGTTCTTAACTAGCCTATACCATCGTAACTTACTTGCAATTTACAAGCTCATGCAGAACTCATGAGGGGACCCATCGGAATATGGACTATGGAGCGACCCCTAAATTTCATATACATATGCCATGCAAGGCTGAAGCATTTTTTAACTTGTCTGCATTTATGTGCAAGAGTCTCCATACGCATGAGAGAGAGAGCACGGAAACTTACTCTGAATCCTCGTAATCAAACGATGCATACCCTGATGTTATACTCTTCAACTCATTATAGAAGTCAACCACAATTTCCCTTAAAGGCAAACGATACTTCATTAAGGCGCGTTGACTGCATGGGAAAACTCAGAAATTCAGTATTCCAGTTAGCATTCACTTAACAGCAGGGTCTTAGGTAAGCATACAAAATTGTTGACAGGTAAGAAAAAGAAACAGTGACAATTCTATTTAACACCCAAACTACATGATTTTCCGAAAGATCAAACAGAAACTCATTAGGAAGTCTGACAATTCAGTAGGAAAAATCTTTCATATCCTGTTTTTGCCTTCCAACAGTATTTCAATGACCAAAGTGAAACCACTAGAAACTCTGAGCAAGTATAATTGTAAGGAAAAGAAATTAACTTTCATGGGCAAAAGGTTACCTATCTATAAATGTGTACTCCAACTGCTCCCCTCTCCGCTCAGAGCAAAGGGTGATAACAGGACCCACAAACCTTCAAGTCCATAAAGACGAAGAATGAAAAAAGTTATTTTCACACAGCAAATATATAACGAGGTAAGGTGCAAAGGGTTTATGAGAGCTTACTCACTAGGGATAATTATTGTAGCTATTACAGTCGGTTCCCAAGTAGCAGTCACACGTTGTTTGGAATTTGAGGGCAAAGCAGCAGGATTTTGAACTTGTACTTTGCTAATCAAGGTGCCAAAATATGCTACTTGTTAAACGATGATGTAATCCAATCATAATAGACGACAAGACAAGTGCGAAATACCTTCCATCTGAATACTCAAAAATATAGGGTACTGTTGGGACAGTAGAAATGACGTGAGCTCCATACTCCTATATCATAATGCAACCACGGTCAACAATAAGTAAACTTGTGAATATCAAAGCTTTAAAACCACTTTACTTGACAACCAAATTTTTTAACTCCCACATTCATACATAGTAAATTCTTATAGATGTGAAACCTAGATAATTCTGGATATAAGCTGATAAAAAAAAATTCTGGATATAAATGGTAAAAAATGCAATAAAGGCCACAAGAATACCAGAAAAACCAGTTAGATTAAATATCACAGTTTCATTTGCATTGAAATGCCACAAAGAGAATCAATATTATATGTCAATGACGTCTGTATCTTCAAAATGTTGACGACCACACTTATTTGAGTTATTTCTGTTGTGACTCTTCTTTTCTTCAATTTCCCTTCTTCAGCACGAATATGTTCCTCCAATTTATGGTTTTAAAATGCTATATTCTAAAGGCACAACAATTCATCTTCGCCAAACTGCCTCTGTTATTATGACCACAGCTTGCCACATCGTTCCTCGATATGCATTCGTAACACAAACATCAACAGTTCACTTGTGGTGCCTTTTTGAGAACAGGAGATTTCTCGAAACATTCAAGTTCCCTTTGTTGTTGTTGTTGTTGTTGTTGAGACCCTAATTCTGAGTGTTCGCTTTATGCACCAGTATTAATCATGGAAAATAGTTAAAATTGTCCACGTGAACACCAGGCTAGTCAACTTGTTGCAGGCTTTGCAGCCATAAAATCTGTGTTCTCCATACTACTTAGTGAGCTTTTTACTATCACATGATCTATTGAATCCAAAATGTGTGGTTGAAGTTTTTTTTCCATGCCCCTGTCTAGGGACAGGTTCTCACTTCTCAGAACAACCATTACAAGAAGAAAAACAAAAACTGCGACACACGACCGTAACCATATCTTGACATGGTTTGTGGAACATTTATTTAAGAGAATAGAAACACCTGTTCAAGACGCTGGTGAAAGACATCCATGTGAAGCAAGCCTAAGAAACCACACCTGCGTGAAAGACACAACTTGCACAATCAGATTTGACAATGTAAGCAGTGTCATATGTTAATCTAAACAAATCCACAAGGAGCACACCTAAATCCAAGACCAAGTGCCGTGCTACTCTCCTTGGTGACTGAGACACTAGCATCATTGCATGTGAGTCTCTCTATCGCATGGTTAAGTGCCTCAAAATTGGATCCATCAACTGGGTAAACACCAGAAAACACCATGTGTTTTACAGGCTTGAAACCTGAAAAGATGTCAAATAGGAAAAACAGGTGAGAAGAGAATGATCTAGACCATAAAAGTACAAAATTTGCATTTTATACTATAATTTTTTGCATAAACAATCATCAATACTATTAAAACATCCAACTCAAAATCAATTGGTGATGAGTGGAGAGGCCACCCTAGGCTCATATACTAGCTTTGGAGGAGATAAATAACCAATGTGGGACAAATTCCAGCACTACCCAGCACAGGCGACCCCCGACTTGCATGTGGAATGGTAAATAACAATCCATTAACATATGGATCACAACAAACAACTGTGCACTTATGGCACAAACAAGGGGGACAAATTCTACGAAACCCTAGCTCCGATACTATCTTAAAGCATCTAACTCAAAACCAATTGGTGATAAGTGAAGAGGCCACCCGGGCCCATTTACTAGTTTTGGAAGAGATAATTAACCGATGTGGGACAGACTCCAACAAATACAAATCTTGCTGAACTCTGTATTCATCCAAGTTATCATTATAGACCTATTTTCCTCACTTCACTAGATAGTTAGTCATCCATTGTTTTCTGCAGAAAGAAACTGAAAACAGGTGCGGATAGGAAAGGTAGGATGGGATTTGTCACTCTTTCGCATACAAATTTCTCTACTTAATTATTTCGACATGACAGACCCAGGCAGTCCGAAATCAATCAGCACACTGAAGAAAACCACAAGGACCTGAGGTGGCAAGAAATTCCTAGAAACCTAAAAGCCAGACGCATATGTGCGACACAACACAGGCAACCCAGACATCAAAAATTTTAAAAAAAGTACGGGAAATGCTAAACAGGGAATGTGCTTAAAATGTATAGCTTATATAATTAAATACTTCTTCATATATAATAATTCCCATTCAAAAATGTTAAGAAAATGCGACATGAAACATGAAATTAATTCCGGAAGTCTAAATATAAGGATTTATGGGTATAAATCTTCATCTTTTTTTTCAATAGATCACAAGTAATAATATTATCCAGACTCAATTTGTTTCATGTGAGTTTTAACGACAAACATGTGTCCACAACTGTTCAAAGCATATCCAGCTCCAAAAACCTTTAAAAACAGGTAGGCCACAATCCAGACCAAATGTCTGACTTGTTGGGAAGTTTCCAAGTTCCAACGAGTGTCAGTGTCCAACCTGCATTCCACAGGCCCACTGACCATTCTTAGAAATGTCCACAATCGTTAGCTATGAACTGTTTGAAGTTGGATTAACAATTAATGTAAGTACCTGGGAGTGGTTCTACAATGCTTCGACTTTGATGCAAAGTATCCCCAACCCGCGCCTCTTTAGTTGAGCGCATGCCACTGACAACATATCCCACTTGTCCAGTTAAAAGGACCCCAGTAGGCGTGAGTTCTGGATGCATGATTCCCACGTCCAAAACTTCATAAGACTGACCTGTCGCTGCAGATGAAATTTTATCTCCCTTCCGCAAAGTGCCGTCAACAACTGCCACATGGCAGATTACTCCCTTGTATTCGTCGTAATAAGAATCCAACAAGAGCATACGCAAAGGTGAATTACAGTTCCCAGGAGGAGGAGGCATTCGCTCTATGACAGCTGGAAGAACGTACTCAAGACCTTGACCCGTCTTCGCAGAAGTTAAAAGAGCATCATTCGGATCAAGATCAAACATGGATTTCAGCTGAGCTTTAACACGATCTGGATCAGCAGTCGGCTGGTCAATTTTGTTTATTACAGGGATTATTGTCAGGTTGGACTCAAAAGCAAGATAAAAGTTGGCAACAGTTTGTGCCTGGACGCCTTGGGCAGCATCAACAACCAAAAGAGCACCTTGACAAGCAGCTAAGGATCTTGACACTTCATAGCTGAAATCTACATGACCAGGGGTGTCGATTAAGTTTAGCAAAAACCTGTGGGGTTCTTGCACATCAATATCATTGGCACCCTGAAACTTGTGATCATAGAACATAGTTGCTGTCTGGGCTTTGACGGTTATTCCCCTTTCTCTTTCTACCTAAGAGAATCCAAATTGTGTTATGTAAAGAAGACATAAACAAGGTGTAGAAAAGCAAATTGAAGTACCGAGAAAATTAGGAAAAATTTTCCTCTCTAGGACCGCTTTATGAACCTATTAGCCCAAATAAAATAAGTAGGTATCCATAACTAAATTCACCTCTTCTGACTTCTCTTACGACCTACGCCTCATAATGGTAACTGCCTAATAGACCTAAATCTCAATGGTACACTTGTGGGAGAGTTCTTTTCCAACTAAAATGCCATGAATATAGAGAATAGTTAGGTTTTTTGTTTGTAACTCAAGCTGTCCGGGCCAGTTTACACACCTCGACTAATCCTTGGGGACCAATCCCACCATCTAGGAGTGGAGGTCTGCAGGGCCATTTAAAGCCTGGACAAAGCCTCGTATGGACTGGCCCCTCAACTCTTGATAGAACCTCGAAGGTTTTGAACCTAAGACCTTAAGAGTGTAAGAGAATAGACAGATTATCAACAAGAAACTAGTGTTCACACTAGCTATGTCACAGCTGTTTCTAAACCCTATGCTCCATAATCTTCCTGATTCCATCTCACATTTCCTCTATCCGTCTTCTTTTTCTTTCTGACTTCCAATCAACAACCAGAAACCACAACCAAATGAAAGTATTCTAAACACATGTTTCGCAACTATACTAGTAAAATACATAAATTCCAAATCCACACAATCAAACTGAGTCACTATAATCATAGACAACATACCTGTAACTTATCTAGGTACTGAGGCTGACCGTGTCCTCTCTTTATGGTCCCGGTGAGCTCCAAAAGCCGGTCAGCAAGCGTCGACTTGCCGTGATCAACATGGGCAATAATGGAAAAATTCCTAATCCTTTCAGTTGGGTACTGGCTTAAATCAATGGAATTGGCATTATCTTTGCTATTTTGGCGAGAATGAGAACAGAAGGCATGGTGATTCCACCCAAATTGGGTCCAACTGAGTCTACTCTCAACTGGGTTAACTCTATTTATAGCAGATAAAGACCTTAACTTTGGTAAACTGAGGGTATTTGAAGCTTTTCTCAAATAACCCATTTGAGGGTTTACGATCAAACCCTAATCGTATATCAAAGACCTTAACTTTGGTAATCTGAAGCGTATGAAGCTCTTCTGAAACAACACATTTGAGGGTTTACGATGAAACCCAAATCTGGTAGAAGTTTAGGCCTATTTGAAGATCTCCTGGAGTAAATCATTTGATGGTCTATGGAGAAAAATAAACCCTAATTCGCGGCAAAAGAGTAGTTGAAGAATTAGAATACAGAAGGGTTATTACAACTACGGTCACCAAATGATCGTCTTATGGTAGTTTGGTCCCAATTTTCTAAGAGGTGCTCCAACAATAACTCTCACTCTTTTTTCCCTTTTTTTTTTTTTTTTTTTGAAAAGAACGAACACTTTTATTTTTCAGGAACACTTAAAAAGTTTACTACTCTTTTATAGTATTTAAAAGTATTTCACCGTCTGAGAGAGAGATGAGTGGTGGGTTTGGACCCAAGAAATACTTGTACTGCGGCATTTGAAGAGAGTGTCGAAAGTAACCTTAAAAAATTGATTAACAGTATATGAAGCGGTCACTTTATAGAGTTTGCTAAGAACTTTACTTTTGGAAAAAATCAAGTTGAGCAGAGATTGATAGCTATATAGTAGACATCACGTGCTTTTGGAAAATGAACAACTAGTATGATTTAGAGAATGAACTATAAGAAAAATCTCACTTGATCATGTTTTTTTGTTATACATGTCTGATTAACTTGATTTCCCTATAAACTCTAAAAAAGGACCACTCCGGATTGTGATAATTATAGCTCGAAAAGCAGTACCAAAGCGTACTACAATCCTGTCACGTGCGTGGCGCATTAAATGAACCCATGTTCTCATCCCAAAGGAGAAGGAAACGCGTGGAGAAGTAGTCCAAATTTACAACTCCAAATAAAACGGACAAGATGATGGTTACGAATGGTGGTAACAATCATAGCCTACCTTCGTATCCATCTTTGCCGGCATTTTATGGGGTGCAAGTAGATCGTTAACAAAGCTCAATTATGGGAAAGTAGGAACTTGTTCAGATGATTTCAGAGTAAGCAAGGAGATCAACAAAGCTCATATGATCATGTCTCCAGTTGTGTTGTGCATCCAATCTCCATATGGCCTATTGGGAAATCGGAGCCTCGCGCTCAGACTCGCAACGAACAAAACACACACAGGATCTTGGGATACTATCGTCACAGAAAACAAACCAGAGAAAAGGAACAGAAAGAGGAACAGAAAAACAGAACACACAGATATACGAAGTTCGGTAACTTGCCTACGTCCCCGGGAGCCACACTAGTCCACTATGAACGAAAGAAAACGAAAGATTACAAGTCTTCTCTTTCCTCTCTGAGAAAAGTTTTCTCTTGCACTCTCTCTCTCACTAGAACCTCTCTAGAAATTTTCTCTCTGTACAGTCTCTCTAGCAAACTGCTCAAAAAATAATGAATACACCAACTAATATTTATAGGCAAACCCTAAGTGATAGCTGGACCCGTCCAACCAACTCGACCCATCTGGGTCGCGAGCATGTCTGTCGCGCGCTACCTGCCGCGAGCCTGACCGCGTGCCTGCCTATCGCGGAACTCTCCGCGCTGGTCACGGACCTTTGTTACTGAACTCTGTTGCTGAAAGTTGTCTGCATCCCCAACAATCTCCCACTTGAAGATAACTGAAGCAAACCAATATCAACAACCTTAATCAATAGTGGACGTAGTGAACTTCACCCCTCCTGGTGCGACTCCGGCCCTCCAACTCCTCATGCGCGAAGGCCAACTGAAGTTGAGCACAACTTCAGTTTCTCGATGGTGACCGACTTTGTCAACATATCTGCCGGATTTTGGCTCCCCAAAATCTTCTCCAGTAACAGTTCCCCTTCTTCTAAAAGCGAGCGAATGAAATGGTACCTCAAATCGATGTGCTTCGTTCTAGCATGAAACACTGGATTTTTCGCAAGGTGTATAGCACTCTGGCTATCACTGAAAAGAACACTGTTCTCCTGCTTCAAACCCAACTCACCCAGAAAAGCCTTCAACCAAATCATCTCCTTAGCGGCCTCCGTGACTGCTACATACTCAGCTTCTGTCGTGGACAAAGTTACCAACTTCTGCAGACGCGAGACCCAACTCACCGCTGTTGATCCCAAAGTGTAGACATATCCTGTGGTGCTTCGCCTTGTATCGTGATCACCCGCGAAATCTGCATCCACATATCCTCTCACCACCAAATCTGCTCTCCCAAAACACAATGGCACATCCGCGGTCCCGCGGAGATATCTCAATATCCACTTGACAGCTTCCCAATGCTGCTTTCCTGGATTGCTCGCAAACCTGCTCACAACTCCCACTGCATAAGCGATGTCCGGCCTCGTGCAGACCATCGCGTACATCAGACTACCGATGGCTGAGGCATATGGTACCTTGGCCATGTGCTCTTTCTCAGCATCTGTCTTTGGGGACTGCATGTCAGAAAGTCTAAACTGACTTCCCAGAGGCGCGCCAACGGCCTTGGCGTTCTGCATATTGAACCTTTCAAGAACCCGTTCAATATACTCAGCTTGACTCAACTTCAAGACCCCTTGAATTCTGTCCCTGCTGATCCTCATCCCAAGTATCTGCTTTGCTGCACCTAGATCTTTCATGGCAAACTCTGCTGCCAACTGTTGCTTCAACCTGTTTATCTCCTGTAAACAGGACCCAGCCACAAGCATATCATCTACGTAAAGTAGTAAAATTATGTAGCTCGTCTTACATCGTTTAAGGTAGCAACAGTGATCCGCGTGGCACCTCGTGTAGCCGCTGCGCTGCATGAAACTGTCAAATTTCTTGTACCACTGTCTGGGAGCCTGTTTCAACCCATATAGACTCTTCTTGAGTCTACACACCATCTCTTCCTTGCCTTTCTCAATGAAGCCAACAGGTTGCTTCATGTAGATTTCTTCATCCAAGTCACCATGAAGAAACGGAGTTTTAACATCCAACTGCTCAAGGTAGAGATTTTCAGCAGCTACCAAACTCAATACCACTCTGATAGTGGTCAGCTTCACAACTGGGGAAAAAATCTCCGTGAAATCAACCCCTTCTTTTTGTTGAAAGCCCTTCACAACCAATTTGGCCTTAAACCTCTTACTGTCGTCGCTCTCTTGCTTGACGCGGTATACCCACTTGTTCTGTAGCGCCTTCTTCCCCGCGGGAAGCTTCGCCAACTCCCAAGTCACATTCGAGTGAAGAGAATCTATCTCCTCTTACATAGCGCGTTCCCACTTCACAGCGTCACTGACCTGTAAAGCCTCGTCATAGCAAGATGGTTCCCCGCTATCTGTCAAAAGCAAATAATACAGCGACGAAAGGTATTTTGGATTAGGTTTGGGTACCCTAGTTAATCTCCTTACTGCGGCAGCCGGTGAGCTAGACCCTATCTCTGGAACTGCTCCAGACTCTGTCCGCGAGACTGCCTCTGTCCGCAAGACTATCTCATCCATCCGGTCAAATCCCAACTCATCCCCACTGCTTTCTGGAAGATCCTCCAAACTAAAGTACTCGGGTGCCTCGCGATCCTCTCGCGTGACCACCCCCGCGGGACCCTCGCGGTCCTCAGTAGAACTCCCACTGCATTGTTTGCTATCCTTGTCCTTGTACAGCACCGACTCATTGAATATGACATCTCGGCTTCTGATTATCTTCCTATTTTTCTCATCCCAGAAACGATAGCCAAACTCATCGCCGCCGTACCCAATGAACGTGCACTTCAATGACTTAGCATCTAGCTTGTCACTGACTTTGTCACTGAGGTGGACATAAGCAACACAACCGAAAACTTTCAAATGTGAGAGATTTACCTCTTTACCACTCCAAACCTCTTCCGGTATTCCAAAGTTCAACGGAACTGATGGCCCATGGTTGATCAAGTATGCTGTTGTACTGATCGCGTCTGCCCAAAATTCCTTGGGCAACCCTGCGTGTATCCGCATGCTCCGCGCACGTTCTGTCAGAGTCCTGTTCATCTGCTCCGCGATGCCATTCTGCTGCGGAGTTCCTGGAAGAGTCTTCTCTAAACGAATCCCGAATAGAGCACAGGCTCTCTTGTACTCTCCCAGTTCATACTCTCCCCCGTTGTCTGACCTCAGACACTTCACCTTCAAGTTTGTCTCGTTCTCTACTCTGGCTTTCCACTTCATGAAAATTTCGGACACCTCTGACTTATGTTTCATGAAGTAGACCCATACTTTCCTCGGGTGATCATCGATGAAAGTAACAAAGTACCTCGACCCGCCGAAAGAATGCACTGGCGCGGGACCCCATACGTCTGTATGAACAAGCTCCAGCTTGCTTAGCTTAGGAGGTCTGCCACTTTTCTGGAAACTAACCCGCCTCTGCTTGCCGAAGATACAGTCTTCGCACATGTCGAAGTCCACTGACTCAACTGGCAGCTTCCCTTGTGTCTGCAGAATCTTCATCCCCTTCTCGCTCATATGTTCCAACCTGTCGTGCCACAAACTTGAATTCACTTGGCTCTCTGGCCGCGGACCTTCCGCGATCCTACCCTCGCGCGGTACCACCTCCGCGAGACCTTCGCTATCCTCGCGCGGGACCACCCCCGCGAGTCCCTCCGCGATGGTAAGTGAATAACTCCCATGTGAAGTTAAATAGAGAGTACCGACCTTCTTTCCGCGCGCTACCACCATGGTACCGTTGGAGACCTTCCACGCGTCTCCTGTGAATGTTGAGGTATATCCCGCTGCTCCCAGTTGCCCAACTGAAACAAGATTTCTCTTCAGCTGCGGGACGTGTCTGACATCCTTCAAACACCATTTAAACCCCTGCGTTTCAATCTGCACATCGCCCATTCCAACTATACTACATGGCTCATCATCGCCCAAGTATACTTGCCCGAAGTCGCCTGCTACATAGTTCTTCAGAACACCCTTGCTAGCAGTCGCGTGGAATGACGCGCCTGAGTCAATCACCCATGACTCCGCGATACTGTCCATCGAAAGAATAAGTGCATCTTGCATGATGTGGGCCTCTTGCTCACCATTATTCTTCTTTGGAGCCTTGTAGACTGAAGACATGTGACCCGCCTCGCCACAGTTCCAACATTCACCTTTAATGCCGCGTACTTGACTTTTGCCGCGAGACTTCTTGCCGCGCGACTTCGACCGACTCTTGTTCTGGTTCTGACCACCCCTGGCCTGGCCTCTGCCCCTCTGCTCAAAACTTAGAGCCGAACCTGAACCGCTAGAGCCCGACGCTCCCTCGAGCGATTTCCTTCTAACTTCCTCAGTTATAATCAAACTGACTATGTCATTCAGTTTGAGTTTCTCCTTCCCAGCCGAATTACTAATCGCAGTAACCGTACCCTGCCAGGTCTCTGGCAACTGAGACAGGATCAACAAGGCTTGAACCTCGTCGTCGAACTCAATACCAACAGAGATCAACTGATCCACTATTGTATTGAACTCACTGAGATGCTTCATAAACGAACCTCCTTCAGGCATCTCGAAGTTGAACAACTTCTTCATCAAGTGCACCTTGTTTGCCGCGGACGGCTGTTCATACATCTCCGTGAGCGCGTCCATCAGATCGGACGCGGTTTTTTCTTTCAGTATATTGTGCGCAACTGACTTCGAGAGTGATAACCGGATCAGACCCATCGCCTTCCGGTCAAGAACATCCCATTCCGCGTCAGTCTCACCTTCTTTTTTCTTTCCTTTTTCTTTACCCAGCAGCGGCCGGTAAAGATCCTTCTGGTACAGATAGTCCTCCATCTGCATCTTCCAGAAAGCAAAGTCCGATCCATCGAACTTCTCAATCTTCGATTTCCCTTCTTCTGAACCCATAGCTCCCTCTGAAATCCGGACTGCCCAAAAGCTTAAATCGGAAAACTGTTGAACACCCTTACCGCAACCGCGGCTCTTTGATACCAGTTGTTGGGAAATCGGAGCCTCGCGGTCAGACTCGCAACGAACAAAACACACACAGGATCTTGGGATACTATCGTCACAGAAAACAAACCAGAGAAAAGGAAGAGAAAGAGGAACAGAAAAACAGAACACACAGATATACGAGATTCGGCAACTTGCCTACGTCCCCGGGAGCCACACCAGTCCACTATGAACGAAAGAAAACGAAAGATTACAAGTCTTCTCTTTCCTCTCTGAGAAAAGTTTTCTCTTGCACTCTCTCTCTCACTAGAACCTCTAGAAATTTTCTCTCTGTACAGTCTCTCTAGCAAACTGCTCAAAAAATAATGAATACACCAACTAATATTTATAGGCAAACCCTAAGTGATAGCTGGACCCGTCCAACCAACTTGGGCCGCGGCCCACGACCCATCTCGGTCGCGAGCATGTCTGTCGCGCGCTACCTGCCGCGAGCCTGACCGCGTGCCTGCCTATCGCGGAACTCTCCGCGCTGGTCACGGACCTTTGTTACTGAACTCTATTGCTGAAAGTTGTCTGCATCCCCAACATGGCCCGGGGATAATTCTTTTTTCTACTTCTAAAAATGCATCAAGTGACATCTTTAATCCGACAGATTTCTGACATAGGTATGCTTCTGGAATATATCAAGAACAGTAATTGTTACACTTAACAGTACTAGATCTCCATCCGAAGGCGAGTAATGGTACCACCAGCAATCGAATGCAGAAAGCTTCTGATCATGGATGAAGAACCAGTTGAGCATCAAAAAGGCTCCAAGTTTACTCAACCAATTCTAAATTTCTAATACGTAATAATATTATATATGTTTAATGTATTTCAACATAGGCGAGTGTGGTTTAGTGGTAGGAGGCCCATCTTATAGTTGTTTGCGACCACAACTTATATTCCTGGGTGTCTAGTCTGAAGTGTAGGGCTTTTTAGTCGCTTGCAAAATAAATCGGTATATCCGAGGTCGAACCACAGAGAATGGTTTATTTTTTAGGTGAAGGGCTTTATCGGGCTATATTGGATTTTTCGCTTTAGGTAGCAAACCATTCGGATGCTGGATTTTAGGCAGCACGGGTACGTGGAAAATGGATCGTTGGATAAGTACTTGTTTAGTGATGAGTCTGATGACACACAAGGAATTTACTAGGATAAGCTGCATGCATGAAATTGTGATCGGGACGACAAAAGGTATAGCAAGGCCGACTCTGAGCCGAGGTAAACAAGGTGGCAAACTAAAACCCCCCGAATTTTGGGTCAAAACTAGAAACCCAGATAATTATAGTCAGATATGTAATATATATGTAATTTAGCACTTATATAACAAATAAGCTAGCTAGCCTAGTGGAAACTATCCAAGAGGTACATGCGGGTCAAGTCTTAGGGGCCTCTTTTTTTTCTTCCCCATATGAATATTTTTTTTCCTCACAAGTTCGTCTTAGGCCCCAAAAATTTTAAAACCGACCCAGGATATAGCTAAACCTTCACGATCGAAGAGTGTCAGCAGAGAATCATTCACTACGACATAAAGATTACCTAACGGTTCCATTTATAACCTTCTGCATGAATTAGTGTGCTCAATCCACCTACTTATGTTGATAACAGTTCAAACTATTCAACCTGCTATAGAACAAATTCGTATTGGGACAAGGAGCATACGAGATACAAATTCCAATTCCATCGTAAGAAATGGAAATCATCAAAATTTGTACCCAAAAGAAAAGTCACGCCTGTTTCTTTGTTGAGTTTAAACTCTATCCACCTTACGTGGAAAATCCAAGTTTTCCACCACCACCATCAATTGTGGGCCTTACTGTGCGTATATTGTAGTAATCTGAACTTTTTTTTTTTTTCCAGGAACAACCCTACAGTCAAGCGACAATTGGACCCGACTGTGCAACCCAAACCTCAGGGGGAACTAGCGCGGTCACACCAATCACGGCCCCCCACTTACTATCAGGGTACTCACTCGGTGGGGAATCGAACCCCTAATCAAAGGGAGTACTCTCAAAGTCAGTCATTCGCTCTTACCGTTTATCTTGTAGTAATACAATTATCTTGTAGTAATACAATACAGTTCCACCTTTTTTTTGGAAGGGAAAAAAATTTCATTAATCATTGAAATTGTTACACCGACGATAAAAATAAGGACAACGGCATACACTTCTATGTAATTTCCAGCTACCAATTAAATCATGAAGAGCTAAATGAAGAACAGTAAACAGGAACTTCAGCATTGCAAGCACATAATTACGTTCGAGTAAGGAAGAAACCTCAGCATAGAAAACTTGCCTAAACCATTAACAGCAACAGATCTAACAAGGTTAAGAATTAGCAAAATCCAGCTTCCAATTATAATTAGCAAAAGAGACTAATGAAATCAGCAGATTTAGTCAGTTAACTCAACCCAATCAATTGTTAGGCGGTTACCATGCCCACCATTCCAAAAATTAGTTCTCAAAGGATCTACTACCACTACTACTATTTCGAACAGGGTCATGCGACACCCGAAACACAAGCTTGGCGGGCTCGAAAGAGAAGGAATAGGAAATCGGTAGGTTTTGTCAGATTGATGAAGCGGCAGTCGATTCCATAGCAGTAGCGCTTCCAAATTAATCGGAGTTCCTCCCTTCTAGTTTACATGGCAACAGATGCAGGTTGTTCATATTGGTAGATGGTAGACTTCAAGAATTTTGAGTGGAACTGTACAATACAGAACTCAAGAAAGCAGAGCGGTTTTTATTAACAATGTCTAGGCACTTACAATAAGAGGAACCTCTACAATCGTTAGATCATTTTCTTTAAAAATTATGATCATACAATTAGGGGAAAAAAATACTTAATTACTCCTTTTTCTACCAAATCTCTCTCTCTCTCTCTCTCTCTCTCTCTCTCTCTCTCTCTCTCTCTGAAATTGGATCAAGATATTTTGTGAATTTGGAGGCAAATGTGATCATGCACGGGAATTAATAAGAGAAAGTATAAAAGTTATGTTGAAAGTGCTTTTAGGCACGGGCAATCCACTCATTATTAATATTATAAAACAGAGCAGTTTTTGTCTAGGCACACAAACAAAGTAGCATTTACGACCGTCCAATCGAATTTTTCCTGTTATAGCTGTCAAATCACTTTCTTTTTCAAAAGATACAGAGAAGATTCACTCTCCTCATTTCTAATGTAATGTATTTGAATGTTGTCTCTTATATATTAACAAAACCCTAAATCCGTAGCATGAAGTATTCTTTTTTATTTTAGAAGTATAAACATTTGGCTAGAGATTCTACTGTTTTTAATGGGTAACTAACCTACTCAAACTCTCTTAAATTAACCTCATTAATTGTTCGTGACATAACCAAGAAAAAAAACATTATTATGCACAGCATATTTAAATTTTTGTTGCTAAAAAAGTATGAAGTTGATTTTTTCCCACATCAGCCATCACTTCAGTATCTATGTATCGGACAATATAATAGGTGGCGTGCATCGCATGCGAACTACTCACTAGTTAGAATACAACAAATGGAAGGATTAATTCACTTTTTAAAAGATTGGTAACTATAATTAATAAAAATGGTAGTGACGCTATCTTGGCTTGGTTTGTGCAATTTTTTTTAGAGTAAAATAAGTATGATTAGATGACGTAATAGATTATTATCTGAATAAAGATCAAATCAAGCATAATTTGAAAGAGACGCCGGAGAAAGGGTAAGCAATATCTAATCGGAGTAGAAGAGAGGGACTTTACAGTGCGGCATCGATCGTCTCTGCCGGCATTTAGTTTCATTGGTTGGTTAGTTATACTCAGGTTTACAGGGCGGAATTATATATATAGAGGGAGAGTGACACGGGCCAGCCAATTTCGTCAGTGGTACTATTTTATGCACAGTATGGGAAATTTTTTGGTACCATCCGCTCGGCACACTCGGGCTGTACAATACACTTTTGGACAGCTCGGATTGAAACTCTCTCTCCTCTCTCCCCTCAAGATTTGCTGGGAAATCCGGATTGAAGAATTTCTTAAAATGATCAAAAAATTTCAAATTTAATTTTGACGAGAAGCTATTGACCTCTATCACTTTCTCTTCTTTTTCACTCTCTAAATTCGAGCCGTCCAAAAACGCAATGGACGGCTCGCATGCGCTGAGCAACCACCACCACATAGTACCCATCTGGCATTGAAAAATTTTCCGGCACGGTACTCCCCAGGCTTAAGCCCCTTTGAACCCAGAAAAAAACATTTGATAATTCCCCTCTCACCTTCTTTGCATTCTCTCTCTCTCTCTCTCTCTCATATTTTATGCAAAGGATGAGAAAAGAAGAAAGAAAGGGAAAAGGCCTGTAGTGTTAGTGCAGCATTGAGTGGTAAAAGCAGAGTTCTCATCCGCAGATTACCCTTGCCTGGTATGTGGTCACTCTACTCAATTAAAGCTTTTTAACTTAGACTACAACTTCAATGATTATTACTTAATAGTGATAAGATAAGAATTATCGAGCTTCTTTGCCTTTTGGTGTACTGCATAGAGCGGGCTGTGTAATATCGACCTCTTTCCTTACATATGATTGATGAAGTTCTGTGTGCTTTTCAAAAAAAATACTACTCCGTAATACTAATAATATCGTCCTCTTGATCTTTAATGTCAAGGTTCCTTTTGTGCATTGGGGTGGTATTGTGCACCAAATCATTTTATAAGAACAATCTTGACGCTTGAACTCCGGCCTCCATTGGGGGAAAATAAGACGACCTCGTTCGGCTAAAAAAGTCAGTTGGCTTATTTTTTTGACTTTATTCAAAAAAAATTCATATTTGTTAGTTTTTCGTCAATTTTTTTGGAATTATTGCATCATCATGACAAGAGAAATCTTAAAAGTAAAAAATTACGATCGAAACCTAATTTTTTTGAAAAAAGGCAAAAATAAGCCAATATTTTTGTCTTTATTCAAAAAAAATTAGATTTCTATCATAATTTTTTACTTTTTAGATTCCTTTCTTCATGACAATGCAATAATCCCAAAAAAAATTGACAAAAAACTAACAAATACGAAAAAAAATTTGAACAAGAACAAAAAAAAAAAAAAAAAAGCCAATTAGCTTATTTAGCCGAACGGCTGGATTTCTCAAAAAGAGGAATTTGTAGTGGCTTAATTTTTAGTCTGATTTTTTTAGTCGTCAAATTAAATGATTCTTTATTGACATTCCAACACTAACAAGAAGCGAAACAAGTTACTTGTTGCAATAGAAGGGAAAAAATGAAAACAGAGACACTTTTGAAAATTAGAACCACATATGCCCTGAAAGTTAGAACACAGTTAGGGTACACGTACCACCCACCTTTGTATCTTGAGCCATAAAAATTCATACCTCACCACAAAAAATTTGAATCAAACACCAAAAATTTAGTACTATCTTGAATCACAAAAATTCATAACTTTTCCAGCCGTCTTTTTTGAATTGCGCCGACTTTTTGAACCACAAAATTCATAAGTTGGACCACTAAAATTTATATGTTGGATCACAAAACTTAATTCATATTGGTTTTTATGTCTTGACCACAAAATCTCATAGCACGAGAACCACAAAAATTCGTAAAATGCGCCACTAAAATTCATATTCTGAAACACCTCAAAAATTCACATGTCGTATTACAAAAATTCATATCATGAGCCATAGAAATTAACAAAGACCATTTTTGTGCTCCACCGCCGAAATTAACAAAGACCATGTTTGTTTCGGAATTTGGTTTTGGGATTTTGAGTAATGAGTGGAGATAGATAAATAGAGAAACGAGAGTAATAAACTAATATCTGCAAGAAAATTTATTGAAAACCATGCACACAGAGAGATTAATCTCAAATCCAAAATCTCAAAACAAACACGGTCAAAGTGCTTTACCGTACACCACAAACAAAAAGTGTATACTGAAGCATTTCCCCATTGTTTAATTTATGTTTGCTTATCTGAGTTTTTCAAATGTTATCGATGCCACAGAAATGGTTACCCAAACTGCAGGTCGACCACCAACAATAGGTAAGTTCATTAATTCACAGATAAAGTTTGCATATTATGACAAATGAAACTTTTATGCTAATTCATCATCTACTGTTATGAACGTTTTTCAACTTGCAGTCATAGTAGTGACTGTCCTAGTCTTCGTGATAATCGCCATTATCTTATGCGTTTGGGCAAGGAGATTGAAAAGGGCGATTGTTTCAGAACTGAAACAAGCCGGTGCTACAATACTACCACTGAGCTCGAATGTGGTTCAAGTTGGGGAAATGGATGCGCCCACAATGGAGACGTTCCTCCAAGACCTGGCAAAGGAAAAACCGGTAAGATTCACCGCCCAACAGTTACGTAGCTTCACAACCAATTACTCAGAGGTGTTGGGTACCGGAGGCTCTGGAGTAGTTTACAAAGGACAATTCCCGAATGGAGTCAAGATTGCGGTAAAGGTCCTGATCAGATGGAGCTTGCTGGATAAAAGAGCCGAAGAGCAGTTCATGGCGGAGGTCAGCACTATTGGAAGGACTTACCATATGAACCTAGTGAGGCTATACGGCTTTTCCTATGATGGCTCAATGAGTGCGTTAGTTTACGAGTACATGGAAAATGGATCATTGGATAAGTACTTGTTTACTGATGACGCACAAGGAATTGACTGGAATAAGCTGCATGAAATTGCGATTGGGACGGCGAAAGGTATAGCTTACCTTCACGAAGAGTGTCAGCAAAGAATCATTCATTATGACATAAAGCCCGGGAACGTGCTGTTGGATGCCAATTTTAACCCGAAGGTGGCGGATTTCGGCCTTGCAAAGCTTTGCAATAGAGAAAACACCCATGATTCTCACATAGGATATAAAGGGACCCCCGGTTATTCGGCTCCCGAGTTTCTTCTCCATAACTTCCCTATCACACACAAATGCGATGTTTATAGCTTCGGCATGCTTTTGTTTGAGATACTGGGAAGGAGGAGGAATGCTAAAATGCGATCCACCAACAGCCTGGATTGGTTCCCCAAACATGTTTGGGATGATTATGAGAAAGGTGAGCTGGCAACAATGACAGTGTCGTGTGGAATAGAAGAGCAGGATAGAGAGAGAGCACAGAGAATGGCTAAGGTGGCATTGTGGTGTGTTCAGGACTCATCGGAGGCTAGGCCACCGATGAGTGCCGTGGTGAGAATGTTGGAAGGAGCAGTGGAGATCATGCCACCTCCTAAACCATTCCTGTTATCCATTTTCTGTATCGATTAATGTTCTCAATCCACCTACTTAGACGATTATAGTTCAAAATATACAACCTGCCATACAACTAATTCTTATGTATGTGTCAAACTGGAAACTAGATTTCCATCATGCTAGAGTCCTACTTTTTAAACACAGAGTTTCAAGGCCTGAGAAGATTAAGTTCACAGAATAGAGAATGACCCCTGGTTAGAGAGAGCAACAAAGATTGGGCAACCCGTTCAATCATTTATTAGAACTGTTGTAAAAAATGAATAGGAGGCGGTACATAGATATACTATTAAGAACATTGAAAGAGAAATACAGAAAACTTCAGTTTATCCTTTTCCGAAAAGCGGGGGAAAAAAAAAAGAGGAAACCTTCAATGGTAGTCATGAAACCTTGAACAGTTGATGAAAAGCTTCCTGCAGTATGTCGACGGAGCCAACGCGCTTCATTCATTTCTTCCCGTTTTTCTGCTTTTCTAACAACTTCCTCTTCCAATTCACGTGTCCACCACCTTCACACCTTGCAACAACATCCTTCCTATAGGCTTTAATCCTGAGACAACCAAGAAAAAGAGGGAAAAAAGAGAGAATAAACTTCAATAGCAAGAATTGAGGATGCTAATTGCAAGTTCTGCCAACGAAAGAGATATTTTCTGAAAAATAAAATAATTTTGAGTGAACTCCAAGATAAACCCGCAAAACGATGACAGAACTATGTAGTAAGGGGAAAAGAAAATTTTAAACTTACGTCTCTCTCGCGATTACTTTTGAGCCAATAGCAGTTTGTATTGGTACCTCAAACTGTTGCCTGTTCATGTCACAAGTATCAAAACAAACAGAGCTCAAAACTACTGAAACAAGCAGAACATATAGTAAAATGCGAATTTACTGGAAATCTGTAATCCTGTCTAAGAATTTTTTAAGCTTCTCCACAAGATCACGAGCAACAAGTTGTGCCTTCAATTTGTGAACAATTGCAGCCATGGCATCAACTGGATGTCCATTCAAGAGAATATCAAGTTTCACCAAATCGGAGGCTTGATATCTGTTAAGTTTCCACGGTATCCACCAAGAAACAACTCATTTCAAGTTGGAATCACCATATGTAAAAGTGAGAATTTGGAGACCTACTGGCAAAGCATCTGGTTGAGAATTAGCTATTGGATAATTCACTTTTGTCAAAGCATCTCAACTAGCCTTCCTTCCTTAAACCACCCCCCCCCCCCCCCCCCCCCCCCCACTCCATTTGCAATGGGTGGAGAGGGCTCAAGACCCTAAGAACCAAGCTCGGGTGACTTAAAAAATAGGGAATATGTGGAACAATCCTGGTCACTTCCCACTAAGTAGGCCCCATTAGCAATGAGTGGAGAGGCCGCCCAGCAGTGGCGGAGGGAACTCAAGCCCAGTGGGGGCCTGTGACCCAACCTCGAATTCCTTTTTTTTTTTGCTTTGACTTTAACTTATAACCTCTTATATATTTGAGCTAAAATTATCAATTGAAGCCCAGTTTTTGCCAAAGTGGGTTTCGATTTAGTGTGTTAAACTTCATTTTTATTATTTTTTTAAACATGAATGTACATCAAAGACGTATCAATCATATTGGGTTAACATGATTTTTAGCTTGGTTGACGGTCTCAACAAGTTCTGAAAAAGACCATCAAAGAGTTAGGGTTTGGAAGGTCCAATGACTCCAATCCCACAAGGGAACTGGAGAGGTTTTTTCTACATGGTCATAGATTAAGAGAACACTTAAAATGAATCATATATTGTGTCAACAACTCCTGAAAACAGGTGCAGACAGGAAGGTTGGACAGGATTTGTTACTCTTTCGCATGCAGATTTCTATACGTTACTATTCCAACATTACTTATACGAATCCATGTTAGTCGCGAATGGATCCAATGTCCACTTATGAGCAGATATGTGTCAGAAATCAATCACCATAGTGAAGAAAACCACATGGACCTGAGGTGGCAAGGAATTCAAAGCAACCTAAAAGCCTGACACAAACGAGCAACACAACACAGGCATGCCAGACATGAAAATTTTCCAAAAGTGTAGGAAATGCTACTTAGGGAATGTGCTTAAAATGTGAAGCTTATTCTTCTCCGTATAGAGAATCTCCCATTTAAAGATGTCAAGAAAATGTGACATGAAACATGAAATTAATTCCAGAAGTCTACGAAACAAGGATTTTAGGGGATAAATCAGCATTGCTTTTTTTAGTAGATCATCTAGTAATACTATACAAACCTCAATTTGTTCCGTGTGAGTTTTAATGATAAACATGCGTCCACAACTGTTCAAAGCCTATCAAGGTCAGAAATTCTTTAAGAAGAGGTAGGCCATAATCAGAAAATATGCCTGTGTGGGGAAGTTACTGATGAGTGTCAGCATACAAACTGTATCTGAGAGGCCGAGCTAAAAAAATACGGTATCTGACATGGCCAAAGACCATTCTTAGAGATGCCAATTATTTTTAGCCACTACATGAATGAAGTTGGATTACTGATTGATGAAAGTACTTGGGTGTGGCTCTGCAATGCTCCGACTTTGATACAAAGTATCACCAACACGTGCCTCTTTAGTTGAGCGCATGCCGCTCACAACATATCCCACTTGTCCAGTTAAAAGGACTCCAGTAGGCGTGAGTTCGGGATGCATGATTTCAACATCCAAAACTTCGTAAGATTGACCTGTCGCAGCAGATGAAATCTCATCTCCCTTGCTCAAAGTGCCGTCAACGACTGCCACGTGGCAGATTACTCCCTTGTATTCATTGTAATAAGAATCCAACAAGAGCATACGTAAAGTTGAATTGCAGGAGGCATTTGTTCTATGACAGCTAGAAGAGCGTGCTCAAGGCCTTGACCCGTCTTGGCAGAAGTCAAAAGAGCATCATTCGGGTCAAGATCAAACATGGATTTCAGCTGAGCTTTTACACGCTCTGGATCAGCAGTTGGAAGGTCAATTTTATTTATTACAGGGATTATTGTTAGGTTAGATTCAAAAGAAAGATAAAAGTTGGCAACAGTTTGTGCTTGGATGCCTTGGGCAGCATCAAGCACCAAAAGAGCAACCTTGACAAGCCGCTAAGGATCTTGATACTTCATAGCTGAAATCAACATGACCAGGAGTGTCGACTAAGTTTAACAAAAAACCGACAGGTCTATGTGTATCAATACCATCAGCACCCTGAAACTTGTGATCATGAAATATTGTTGCTGTTTGGGCTTTGACGGTTATTCCCCTTTCTCTTTCTACCTTAGAGAATCAAAGTATCGTTATGTGAAAAACACATAAAATGGTGTAGACAACTAAATTGCAGTAAACCGAAAATTAGGAAAACAGCCTCTGAAACTCTAAGTTCTGCTTTATATTCGCTCAAACACAATCAGTAGCCATTTTATCAAAAAAAAAAATACACCTCTACTCTAAACAACTAAATTGCAGTAAACCAAAAATAAGGAAAACTGCCTCTGAAACTCCAAGTACTGCTTTATATTAACTCAAAGTCTCAAACACAATCAGTAGCCATTTATCAAAAAAAAAAAAAAATTCACCTCTGCTCTTAGGCCCTTGGCCCACTTGGGATGGCTAAACTGCTGCTTAGGAACCTATTAGCTCAAATTCAATCACTAGCTATATATCAAAAAAAAAAAACCTCTCCTCCAAGGCTACTCAACCTAAATTTCAACAATACACTTACAATGTAGTTCTCTTCAAATGAATTCACAAAACATAAGAGAATATATAGATTACCAATGAGAAAAAGTGTTCAAAGTAGCTATGTCGCAGTTGTTTCCAAGGAATTACCCCTTGCTCCGTAATATTTGTCCCGCATTTCCCTCTTATAGATTTCATGTATCTCTATCTTCTTTTTCCTTCCGACTTTCAACCAACAACAAGAAGAAAACAGTTCCTAACTCACAATCCACAACTGAAAGACCTCACTCAAGAAATTGACGGCAAAAGACATAGATTCCAAATCCACAACCGAAATTCAGCAAATAAACTTGTCAAGGCCAATAAAATTGTTAAAGCATCTAATTCAAAATCAATTGGTAATAGGTGGAGTGGCCGCCAAGGCTCTTATACTAGTTTTTGAGGTTATATTTAACCAATGGGAGACAAGCGCTAACACTCCCTGCGCGTGCGACTCCTGAGCTGCATGTGGAGAGGTAAACAAGGGATCCATAACGTAGGGATCACAATGAAACAAGGTGTGCCAAAGGCACAAATAACAATCAATGAAGACAGTCTTGTCCAAAATCCTCCGAAATCCTAGCTCTAGTACCATCTTAAGCCTTCAACTCTGTGGGTGGGGGTGCTCGTATGAGATCGCTTACGTGTGGTTATCCGTGAGCTGGAGAGGTGTGATTGGTTGATGATTAGTCGAAGGAAGATGAGTGAGATCTCGTGGGGTAGAGGAATGCGAGCAAGAAGCACAGGAAGGACAGAGGCAGCGTGTCTCCTTCGTTTTCCGCGGGGTACTCAACCTTTCCCGGGCTCTGGAAAGTGAGGTCACACGTTTCCCTGAGGAAGAATGTTCTCCTCCCTCAAATTCAGTGCTCACTCACTTTTCCCCCAGAAAAAGGTCCTCCTTGATCATTGGGAATGTCAGGGGTATTTATAGGGCTCCTGGGCCTATGTCAGGCCCAGAACGGCGCTCCTATTAGTCCCCGACACGTGTCCCTCATGTACTTCTTGGCCTTAGGAAAGCTCGCCTTCCCGCGGACGATTTTTTTCCGCGGGAGGGCTCGTTTTCCCGCGGCGTCACCTCCCATTCCAAGCCGCCAAACCACAAGAAACCCCCAAATTCCCGCTGAGCGAGGTCGCGACCCGCGGCGATCGTTATCTCCCCGCGGAGATCCGCCCGGACCCTGCCTCTGGGCCTCAGGTAGAGGTCCGCGGAGAGTTCGCGAGACGACAAGTTGATTATTATGACGTTTCCGGGGAGTGACGCGCGGGATCTCGATATAAACCAACAGATGGTACCGCGAAAAGGACCCGCGGAAGCGAGTTCCGCGGTGGTGAGTTCCGCGGTGGACTCCCCCGCGGGCGACTCCCGCGGTCCACCTCCTTCGATCCGCCACTCCACGCGTTACAGCTTCATTGGTTGGTCAGCGTAGTCAACTGCTGCCACGTGTTTGCCCGCAATTGGAGAGTCAAATAGGCGCTCTCTCTGGTCCCAATTTATTGACTTTGACCGCGCCTACATATGCCCCCCGCGCGCGGTTGACGGGGTCGTCGCCCGCGCGCGAAGGACTCCCGTCTTCCGCGGTCGTACTCGAAGCGTCGCGCGGAGTAAGGAGGCTACTGAATGGGCGGCGTCGCTTCGCATGCTGATCGTGACTTCTGGTGTACGGTTGCAATAAATGCCTTCCCAATATGCTTACTATATAAGCCACTTTACCCGTCACTTCCTTTTCACCTACCGTTCAATCTCCAGTCAAAAGCTGTCGCTTTCTTTCTCTGTTCCTTTTTTTTCAAACGCTGTCCTTCTCCTTTCGCTGTCGTTCTCTTATAAAGAATCAATATGGCCGCACGTGGTGCAACTATTGAAGAACCCGTCCCTACCGCGGACCAATGGAGGAGGGCCCCCTATCTTCAATCTGTAGGGGACCCGTTTTGGACTCAGGTGGCCGCCTACACGGCGGAGGCCGTGGAGGAGCCCTCCATCACTGACCCCACCTTTTTTGTGGTCCCCGCCGGTGTGGATAGCGCGGAGCCTGTCAATCCTTCATCTGTTTCACGCTTCTGCTTGGAGCGTGGGGACTTCCCTTACTCGGAGTGCAGGTTTGGGGCCCAAACCTCGCCACCCTCCGATTGGGCTGAATGGGTTGACGAGGTGACGGGGAACGCCGCCTTGAAGCAGACTCTGATGGCCAGCGGTGTTTACGACGCCGTAGTCCTTTCGCGGAGTTTGAGCATCCCGAGGCAAGGGGCGGCTCTGAGGAATCTAAACCACGCATGCTCGCGGTGGAGCTTCGACACCCACTCATTCGTATGGGCGTGGGGTGAAAGTGGGCTCTCATTGGAGGACGTGGTGATCCTCACCCGCCTTCCCCTGCGGGGGGCCACGCTTCTTGACCTCGACAATCTTTCCTCCGCGGACCAGCATGATATCGCGGAGCTTAAGAGGCTGGGCAAGCGAGCCCAATCTGGCCCAATCTTCACGGCCCAGGGCGTTCGCAAGAGTGTTGCTGCCAACGCCAAAAAGACCTCCTTCGCGAGCTGGATCCGCTTCTTCTTCAAAGACCTCCAGCCCGTGAGGTCAGTAGCGGAGAGGACTCCGCGTGACTTCGTTGCTGGTCCCCACTACGAGGGGCGGCTCTACATGGCTGGCTTCTTTGCCTTTTTCTTATCCTACTTCGTCTTCCCAGATTACCCGGCGGACAGCCCCTCTCCCGCGGTCTTTCCGCTCGCGGTGTTGCTTGCCCGCGGCGAGCCAATCGCGCTTGCCCCTCTTTTCCTGGGGTCCCTTCACTGCCAGCTGGACCTGGTCCATGCTGACCACGTGCGGTCTCTGGGAAGGTGCGACCACCTTTCCATGGCCCACACCGGCTTCCTCCTGGCCTATTTTTTCGAGCACTTTCCCACCGTTGCTCCGGTCCCTCGAGGTTTTCTGGCGTCCGCTAGCAGGTCCCGCTCAGAACGATGGATTGGCACGAGCAGCGACGCTCTCTGGAGTGAGGCCTGTGACATTCCAGGGAACTTCGTCCCGCGTCCCTACGCCGTCGCCTCCCCCGGGATTGTTGGCCTGGGCCAATGCCTCCTGCCCACTCGCTCTTCCTTATCCAGTATGAGTGGGAACAACGCGATAGCCCGAGCGGTTATCAATTCTGCCCTCATTGCTCTGCCAGGGTGGGTGCCGTTCCTCAACGGCGAGGTGCACGGCGTGTCTGTCTACCGGCCAGACAGGTTCGCGCGGCAGCTGAGCTTTGATCAAGGAGTGCCAGGGTACGCCCCACCGCCGTCTTCTTTCATCGACTCTCAGCGTCGCTTCACGCGGCCTCATACCTCCAGCATCTTGGCCGATCTTGGGAATCTTCCCATCCCAAGTAGGGACGATGTGGGACGCTACACCCCGGAATTCCGCGTATTTTGGAGGAGGAACCTAGACACATTCCTCCTCTTTGTCAGCGGAGAAGCAGAAGTCCTCCCTGTGCCTGAGATCCGCAGTCGGGACACCTCCCTAAGGGCCATTACGGAGATAAGGGGGGCGGACTGGCGCGGTCCTCATAGCATGATGGTGGCCGCGGACGTCGCGCCTCTGAGCGTAGCGTTCCCTCTGGGCCTACCTCCCACCGCTCCAACAACGACAAGGCAGGCTCCGGCGCGGGCCTCCCGCGCCCGTGCTCACCCGCCTGCCGCGGAGGGAACTTCTCAGCCAATCTCTTCGAGCGTTCCCGCAACGGGAGGAGCACGCCCACGCAAGCGTCTTCGCACGGTACTCTTTCTTCTCATGCTATACTACAATCCATCAACAGCGCATGCATGCATCTTCACCACTATTCTCAGTACTTATCCTGTCTTCTTTCTTTTTTTTTTTTTTTTTTTTTTTCTTTCTCAGCAGCGGGAGCTGGACGCCAGCACCTTTGTGGCCTTCGAGCCAGAGGCGGCCGCGGGGTCGGAGCAACATGCCGCGGAGGAACAGCCGCTGGGAGCCGCGTCCGCTGCTCTCGCTAAGCGGCGTCGTCTGGAAGGTATGCCTCGTACTTGTTACCTTGCTACTCCCCGCCATTAACATTCCTCACTTGTACTCATTTTATCATGTCTTCGCAGTGATCATTGAGTCCGACGATGATGAGGACGGGGATGGGGGTGCAGGCATGGGCGGTCGCGATGACGTTATCGCCGACATTGATGACGACGGCAGTCCTGATCAAGATGACATTCCTCTGAGCGTCCGCTTCCATGCCATGCAGACTCAAACTCTGGCCCTCGGAGGGGCTTCCGCGACAGACGCCGGCGGGGCGAGGGAAGTAGAGCTGATCCAACCTCGCACGGAGCCGCTTCCCTATCCTCAGCTTGAGCCGGAGACTTCCGCGGTGGTTGGAGGTACGTTACCTGATGAACCTTCAATTATGGACCTCGGAGGGGACCCCAACACGGCTTCCACGGACTCGTCCTCCTCTTCCGCGGAGTCCGATAACGTGATCCCTTCTTCTGTTGACCGAGATCTTTCTCCACCTCGTGCAGCTGATTCTGAAGCCCGCGAGCCGCCGCCCCCAATGGGCTCCCGCGAGTCCATCGGCCAAACAGAGGCCACCGCCGGGCCTATCTCAACGACCGCGGCCCAGATTTTGAGGGAAGAGGAAGATGATGGCCTGGAGGCCCTGGTCCCTCGTACCGTGAGTCCCCGCGGCGCGCCTTCGCCACGAGTGACAGCGTCTGCTGCCCCCTCTGGGTCACAGCAACATTCCTCCAGCGCCCGCGTCCCCTCGTCTACCAGCTTCCTGGACCGCGTGGCGGCGGGCTCCCCCGGCATCTCCAACGCTCCTTTTCTGCAAGGACAAGGGTCTTCCGCGGGGGAGGGCGCCTCAACAAGCAGGACTGCTCCAGGCTCACCGGCCTGCTCGACCTCTCAGACCGCCTCCCCGCGTCCGAGCCTGGACCGCGCACTGGCCTCGCCGCGGCAGCCCCCGCCCTCAGGGGAAGACCGACAGCTGGAGGTAAACGAAGCATTTATTGGGGGACCCACCTCCATTACTGACTCAGATCTGAATTCCTTATTTAAAGGCATGACTTTCATACAGACTGACGATATCCTGGGAGGCCAAGGGAGTGCTGCTCTTGGGGATTTTGCTGCTGAATTGGGCATGGGCGAGCAGAATAGAGACGAGGTCGAGTCCAGGGAGCGTCCTCCTCCTCAGCATAGCCCGGTCGCGGCTCATGGGAAGGGGCCGGCGACCTTGCAATCGGAAGCCCCGGTGCGCCTGTTCCCCGCGGGCTTCCCTGTGGACGAAGTCTACCATCCCCTTCTCAACGCCATAGCCCGCGCACACCCGGAGACCTTCGCCCCATTCAGTCCGCGGTCGGCCCGGCTGGGGGGACTTCTCTTGAGGGACCTCCACGAGGTGCTTGCTCCTTGGGCACAACTGCGTCTGAGGGACTTCACCGCGGAGGCAGAGGCTGCCCTCCAAGAGGTTGCGCAGGACATGGCGGCCATGGGCTTCGACCTGGCCTGGCTGAGCAGGAGGAGTTCCGCACTGAGGGCCGCGGGGGAGAGGATGGCCATCAGGCCCGAGATTCAACAGCTCTCCGCGCAACTGGCGGCCGCTAGGCAGAACGTCGCAGATTTGGAGGCCAGGTTCGCCCAGATCTCCAAGTATGACGCGGAGTTAGCCACCGCGGCCTTGAATCTTGAAGACCCGGACCCGGAGGAGCTTGTTTTTTCAGAATGGTTGGGCTGAGCTTCTTTCTACTCGCTTCTGCTTTCTTCTTTTTCTTCTTTTTTTTTTTTTATTATTTGAACATTGTAATCGTTTCATTTCCTCAGTACACTCTACATTTAGTTTGCAATAAAAGACCGTTTCGCTTCACTTTTTTTTTTTTTTTTTAAACAACGCGCGGGCCATGTTTTGCCTTGCCGCGACCCCACATTTACTTTGTTTGTCAATCACTAAGCCCGGGACCGTCCGAGGGCCATGCTCTGACACGCCTTGCGATCCAACATCTTTTTTGTTTGCCGGTTGTTAAACTTATGATTGCACGCGGGTCACGCTCGGACCATCCACGACTCAACACACGCGGGTCATGTTCTGACCCCTCGCTGTTTGATGCTCGGGTCATGTTCTGACCCCTTGCTGCTTAATAAGGCGCGGGTCATGTTCTGACTCCGTGCGTCTTAATGCGTAAGCCATGTTCTGACTTCACGGGACTTAATCGTGTGCGGGTCATGTTCTGACCCTTTGCAATTTGGTGTCATCTCTTTTTAATGATTACTGATCTCGGAATACTCGTGTTGTGAAATAAACAATAACATCATAGAAGAACTTCAAAAGCATACAAATTCGAAATATCCCAACAACTTTTCACTGACTAGCATTTACCAAGGCTTCCGTGATTATATTGCAAACAAAATTAACAAGGAAAAGGCCGCCACGTTACACTTGGCTAAATAAGAGAAAGAACAACCAAATGATAGAGAAAGTGATTGACAGTGACAATCACTTACAAGAAACGGAAGACAATTAAACCACACAGGTACGCTTCTTTTTTCCTCTTTATTTAGCTCGTCACGGATAAAACTTTTTCACATACTTCGCGTTAACTGCGCCCGTGCGGAACCCATCCTCTACGCGGGCCAGGTCGTAATGGCCAGCCGCGGACGCTTTGATTATCTCATAAGGCCCCTCCCATCTAGGCGTGAACTTTGGTGTCTTTAGGTCCCTCATCACCGCGGTAGTGGCTTTCCACACCAAGTCCCCCACATTGAATGTTCGCGGCACCACTCCCTTGTTGTAATAACGAGCGACGGACTCCCAGTATTTCTGATGAACCATGGCCGCAGCGGCTCTTCTTTCTTCCAAGGCCTCTAGGTCCGCCCTTCTTCCTTCCGTGGATTCTTCCATGGCGAGGATCATTCGCGCGGACGGGACTCTGAGCTCCGCAGGTAACACTGTTTCCGCTCCGTATACTAGACTGAAAGGGCTGGCGCGCGTGGACTTTCGCTTTGACGTGCGGTACGCCCATAAGGCTACGGGTAAGTGGTCCGCCCACGTCCCTCCGCGCTCGTCCAACAGTTTGCTTAAGATTCTTATTAGGGTTTTGTTCGTCGCCTCAGCCTGTCCGTTGCCTTGAGGGTAGTACGCACTGGAGGTATGATGGTCCACCATGTACTCGTCGAGGAGATTTCCCACGTGCTGGTTAATAAATGGAGTCCCGTTGTCCGATAGTATCACCTTAGGTATCCCGAACCTGCAGATGATGTTCTCTTTGATAAACAGTGCCACTGCCTCCCCGGTAGCCCTTTTCAGCGGAACTGCTTCAACCCACTTGGTATAGACTTCGGTAGCCGCAAGGATCCATCTATTCTTTCGTGACGCCGGCCTGATTGGTCCTATTAAATCCATTGCCCACGTATGGAAGGGGTATGGGGCGCGGATGGAGTGTAATTCCACCGAGGGGGCATGGACTAAATTACCGAACTTTTGACACGCTTGGCACCTCCGCACGTGTTGCCTGGCGTCGCTTTCCATGGTGGGCCAAAAATACCCCAAGTGAATCAGTTGCTCGTAGAGTTTTCTCCATCCTTGATGTTCCGTCCCGTGGGTGTTTTTTAAGACTACCTCCGCTTCCCCTTCATTTATACACCTCTGTGGTGTTCCATCCAGGGCTCTTCTGAACAGCATCCCTTTTTGCAAGAAGAAACGTCGGGCCCCGCGGATGACTTTCGCGGATTCTGCCCGCTCTGAGGGTAAGGCTCCTTCTCGTAAGTAATCCACGTATACCTGTCTCCAGTCATTTTCCTGGTTGTCACTGCTCACCATCAGGCATTCGGGTTTGGCCACGTACAAGGAGCACCGCGTACAGTTCTTCGTAGTCAGCTCCGCGTCTCGTTTCATGCTGGGCCAGTAATAGCCCTGTCGCTGAATTCTCCGGTACAACGCTATCTCGTTATTCGCACAATTGTCGTCATGAATCCGATTTAAGATTCCCTGTGCCTCCGCCGCGTCCACGCACCGCGCTAACCAACCCTGAGGGGCGCGGTGATATAACTCCCCGCGCAAGACGAGAAAGTGCGAAAGCTCCGCGGTGGATAAGTGTCCCATACCATTGCTTAGCTGTATCTTAATAGCTCCGCGCCAATCCTCCGTTGGTTCAGAAAAATTCGAAATCGCGGAGGGCTCGAACCTCTTTATAATTTCTATACAAGTCTTCTCCTCCTCGAACTCCGTTCTTGCCCCCAGCGTTGCCAAGGCGTCGGGGAAACGATTTTCTGACCTAGGCTTGTGCACAATGTCGATGCTTTCGAAGGACTTGGTCAACTTCTGCACAGTAGTCCGATATGGGGCTAGTGTTGGCTCCTTCAGCGCGTACACCCCCTCCGTCTGTAATATCACCAATTTTGAATCTCCCGCTATTCTCAAGTGTTTGATTCCTCGCTCCCTTGCAGCTAGTAGACCCAAAATCAAGGCTTCGTACTCCGCCTCGTTATTGGAACAAGGGAAACTCAGCTTGTAAGCCAACTGGATCTTTTCTCCAGCCTCGTCATTTCGCAATACTATTCCCGCTCCTCCGCTCTCGTTACCCGCGGCCCCGTCGAAGCTAAGCGTCCAGTGGGGATTGTTCGCGCTGGTCGCGAAAGCTTCGAAATTCTCGCCTGGTAAAGCCTCTTCGAGTGGTTCGCATTGGCCGCTTGGAAATTGTGCCAGGAGGTCCGCGAGTGCTTGACACTTGATTGCTTTCGGCGAGGCACAGGAGATGTCGAATTCGGCTAGGGCCAATAGCCAGCGCGCTGTGCGGCCTGTGAGCGCGGGTCTAGACAAGAGGTACCTGATTGGGTCAGATTTGGTGATAATCTGTATGGGGAAGGAGAGGAAGTAATGTCTTAGCTTTTGTGCAGTAAAGACCAAGGCTAAGCAATGACGCTCGATGGCCGTATATCGCTCCTCCGCTCCCTGGACCTTTCTGCTGATGTAGTATACGGGACGCTCTACCCCATCGGCTTCTTGTACTAATAAGGCCCCGATGGACTTGGTAGTGGAAGTGAGGTATAGTATCAATGGTTTTCCATGAACTGGGGCCACCATCGTCTGAGGTGAAGTCAGGACCGTCTTGATCCGCTGGAAGGCCTGTTGGTGTTCCGCCGTCCATTCAAATTGTGCACCTCCCTTCAATAAGTCTGCGAAGGGTGCCGCAATCTCTGCTAGCGCGGGAATGAAGCGTCGTAAGTAAGATACCTTTCCCAAGAATCGTTTGAGTGCTTTCTGAGAATGTGGCGCGGGCATTTCCGCGATGGACCTGATCTTGGTCTCATCTGCGTCAATTCCCTGCCTGTGTACTAGGAAGCCCAAGAATTTCCCCGTGGTGACGCCAAATGCGCATTTGAGAGGGTTCATTTTGAGGTTGAATTTCCTGCAGCGGGCGAATACTGTGGCCAAATCCGCGAGGTGCTCCGCCTGCTCCTTAGACTTGACGACTAAATCGTCGACGTAATCCTCGACGATTTTGTGCATTAAATCATGGAAGATCGCTGTCATCACGCGCTGATATGTTGCCCCCGCATTTTTCAGTCCAAAAGGCATCACAACATAGTGGAAATTACCTAGCGGGGTGCGGAAGGCTGTTTTTTCGGCATCTTCCGGGGCCATCCTGATCTGATTATACCCGCTGAATCCATCCATAAACGAGAACATTTGGTGACCTGAGGTGGCATCGACAAGAGTGTCGATGTGTGGGAGCGGGAATTCGTCCTTCGGACACGCCTTGTTTAGATCGCGGAAGTCCACACACACGCGGATTTGCCCGTTTTTCTTTTTAACCGGGACAATGTTGGCAAGCCATTCGGGGTATTGGATTGGGCAGATGAATCCCGCCTTCCGCAACTTCTCTATTTCCTCTTGAATTTGCTTTTCCAAATCGGGGTGGTATTTCCGCTGGGCCTGTTTGACGGGCTTGGAATTGGGGAAAACATCCAGGTGGTGAGCCACAAGCTGAGGATCTAAGCCCGGCATTTCTTCGTAGTACCATGCAAAGACATCGGAGTTCTCGCGCAATAAATTGATCAACTTGGCGCGGAAGTCCGCGCTCAGCTTTTTACTTATGAACACTGGTCTCTTTCTGCCTACCCCGTCACTGAGGTCAACTTCCTCCATGTCTTCCGGCTGTGGTTTGGGCCGCTCCTGCATGCATTCTGGGGCGGGCTCTGGTTTCTGGATGACGTCGTCCTCCTCGGTGCTACGTGTTTTCCCGGGGTCATCGGCCTTTTGGTTGACCGCTGCCCCGGAAGACCGTCATAAGTGATAGACGGTTTTGCCCCCTTCCTTTGTCTTGACAATTTTTCGGGGGGCTGTCGACTCCAATATTGGCGGGCTTCCGCTGGGGCCCCCGCGCTGAGTATCACGTATGTCCTCCCATCGTGGGATTACAGCACCGCGTGGCCGTGTAGTTATGGCCTGCGGCATGTCGCCTAACCCCGAAAAGTATACAGCGTCCGAGAGATGGGCTTTGTGGGTGTCAAACGGGTTTTCCGAAGCGCGGACAGTAACCCTCTTGCCTGCCCAAATGCCCTTGAGACACTGATGGTAGCTGGATGGCACCACCGCGTACTTATGCATCCAACTGCGCCCGAGGATGATGTGGTAGTTGGGATCCGCATCGATTAGATGGAATTTTGTGGCAGAGCGGATTGGTCCTACTTCTAAATTGACCACAACATATCCCAGTGATCGCCTTCTGTCACCCCCAAAACCCGTGATGGTGATGGGAGAGTCCACTATTCGGTTATCTTGAATCCCTAGTCGGCGGAACGTTGGGATGGGCATGAGGTTAATGGAGGCCCCGCCATCGAGAAACGTCCTCTTCAACTCGACCCCGTTGACACGGGAGGTCACGTACAGGGGACGATTGTGGGGATGGGGTGCCGCCCTGTCAGCGTCGGAGAAGGTAACCGAATTGGATTCGTCACGAATGGTCCGTGGTAAGGACCCCTCGACGGACATACATGCCTCTTGGTGAACCTCCGCGATGCTGATAATGGCTTTGGTTATCTCTAGTCTGGCGGCAGGAGTAAAGCCGAACCCGTCAAAGAACGTACGGAACTTCACGCTATTCTGCAAGGTTTTTGCTGAGCTGCTAGGATCTGGTGCGACCATGGGGGCTGCTACGTCTTCGCTTTCGTCAACAATCTCGTGGCAATACACCATATAAGCGGACCCGTCCGCTTCCTCATCGGAGTAAGAGTGATAATCTGAATCCCATGCTTCCTCATACATGAACGGATAACATTCTGCCATGTTTACCGCGCCGTCGTTGTCGCCGTGAGCCGGGTAGGGCTCGACACGGATGTCGCGACGCCCTATCCGAAGCTCATTGGCGTTTTGCTTGCGCTTGAACAGTCGTTTGAGGGACCAACAGTCGCTGGTCGGGTGTCTGGTGTGTCTGTGATACATGCAGTACCGGGGGCTCTCACGGTCTTCTCTTGTTGGTTCATACTCCACGGGAGGGAGCTCCAGTTCACCATCCGCTATCCATGCGTTTACCAAGGCACGGACTTCATCCATACTGCACGGATAGTCCGGCGCGGGCCCCGGTTCGCGCTCTCTTCGTTTTCTTGTCCCGAGAGCTTGCTGTCCCCGCGGTGTCTCCGCGGCAGCAACCGCGGCTACCGCGGGCTTATTCTTCCAACTATCCCGCTTTAGCGGCTTAACCACGTGGCGAATATTGTACGCGGATTCCAGCAGCGCGGAGAAAGTACCCAATCTCAAATTAACCAGGAGCATCTTGAATTCGTCCATCATTCCTCCAATGCAAATCTCAACGAGTTGGGCCTCTTTAACTGATTCAGTGCAGTCTACTGCACGGTCTTGAAATCGCCTGATGTAATCGACAACATCCTCTCCAGTTGCCTGTGTTTCCTTGGTTAGGCTGATCACTGTCACCTTTTCGCGTACTTGGAAGAACTTGGCGTAAAAACTATTCACCATTTCCTCCCAAGTGGCTACCGAGTAAGGCTCCAAATTGACGTACCATGTGTAAGCTCGCGACGTGAGAGACTTTGAAAATTCGCGGAGGCGGAGGTTGGAGTCCGATGCGTGGGCTCCAAGAGATTCAATGAAACGGACGACATGCTCCTGGGCGCTACCCTCCTTGCCGTCGAACTTTACAAACTTGGGGGGGGTATACCCTTCCGGATATGGTGAAGATAGTACAGCAAGAGGGTAGGGAGGGCGAATGTCTGGGCTCGGCAAAGAAGGTAGGACCGTGCTGGCCTTTTCCTTGTTGAGGAGGGCCTGTACATCTGCTAGAGTCATAAACTGTCCCGCAGTAGCGGTGTGGCTGGCTTGCGCGACAGCAGCCTCCTTCTGGCTTGTTTCGACAGTTTTCCGTTGTGTTAGCAAGGTTTGGACCTCTGCCAACGTGATGTAGGGGCCCATCGAGGGCGCACCGGCTCCGTCAATGGCAGGCTCTTTACCTCGGGTATCGGAAGAGTTTGCAGCGATTCCACCAACAAGGACCCCGCGCAGAGGGTGCGAGGAGGACAAGGGGAGTTGGGGCTGCAGGTGTTGTGCCGTCTGACTGGTACTCCCGCCGGCATGGTTCTGTGGTACATCGTCACCTTGACTAACTGTGGCTCGTGGTAGTGCTGCCGAAATGAGCTCCGTGAGACCTGTGAAGGCCGCCAGCAGTTGTTTCTGCGTTTCGAGAAATTGGCGCTGACCCTCTTGAAGGGCGCGTAGTGTTTGTGCAGACGCACCGGCATTGTTGGTTTCTCCTACGTCCTCGGGGGTGGGGACGGTATTTTCTGGTGTCGCCATTACTCTTCGGCGCGGCAGCTCGACGTATTCCTTGGACCGAGTACTAACCATAAACCAAAAAACACCTCCCCAGCAGAGTCGCCTAAATGTGGGTGAAGATGTTCGTATGAGATCGCTTACGTGTGATTATCCGTGAGCTGGAGAGGTGTGATTGGTTGATGATTAGTCGAAGGAAGATGAGTGAGATCTCGTGGGGTAGAGGAATGTGAGCAAGAAGCACAGGAAGGACAGAGGCAGCGTGTCTCCTTCGTTTTCCGCGGGGTACTCAACCTTTCCCGGGCTCTGGCAAGTGAGGTCACACGTTTCCCTGAGGAAGAATGTTCTCCTCCCTCAAATTCAGTGCTCACTCACTTTTTCCCAGAAAAAGGTTCCCTGTCATCATTGGGAATGTCAGGGATATTTATAGGGCTCCTGGGCCTATGTCAGGCCCAGAACGGCGCTCCTATTAGTCCCCGACACGTGTCCCTCCTGTACTTCTTGGCCTTAGGAAAGCTCGCCTTCCCGCGGACGATTTTCCGCGGGAGGGCTCGTTTTCCCGCGGCGTCACCTCCCATTCCAAGCCGCCAAACCACAAGAAACCCCCAAATTCCCGCTGAGCGAGGTCGCGACCCGCGGCGATCGTTATCTCCCCGCGGAGATCCGCCCGGGCCCTGCCTCTGGGCCTCAGGTAGAGGTCCGCGGAGAATTCGCGAGACGACAAGTTGATTATTATGACGTTTCCGGGGAGTGACGCGCGGGATCTCGATATAAACCAACAGATGGCACCGCGAAGAGGACCCGCGGAAGCGAGTTCCGCGGTGGTGAGTTCCGCGGTGGATCCAATAACTCCCCCGCGGGCGACTCCCGCGGTCCACCTCCTTCGATCCGCCACTCCACGCGTCACAGCTTCATTGGTTGGTCAGCGTAGTCAACTGCTGCCACGTGTTTGCCCGCAATTGGAGAGTCAAATAGTCGCTCTCTCTGGTTCCAATTTATTGACTTTGACCGCGCCTACAGAAGGTTGTTGTCACCAGATTGTGTGAGACTCATTCAGGGGTCCACGCAAATAATCGGGGTCATTCAATTTATTTAGAACATCTTTTGAAGGGTTCTTGTTTGAAATTAGCTCATTCGGTAAGGACTTTCTATGTTTGAGAATAAAACTAAATGAATTGATCAAACTAGATACCGATATTCGGTAAGGGCTCTGCTCTATTTGACAGAAATTAAATTAAATGAATTGGTCAAGTACACGGTAAGGGCTTCCTCTATTTGACAGAATTCAATTAGTAAATGAATTGATCTAAGTGCATACTACATTAAGTGATTTGGTCAAGTACATACCCATATTCGAATTTATTGATTCCGAGATGTATTTCATCCAATTTTATCACACTAAGCACTAAGGCTGTAAATGAACCAAACAGCTTGCAAACTTGGCTCATTCGGCCCTACCCAACGCAGCACTAAGGCTGTAAAAGAACCTACTCACAAGCTCGGCTCATTCGGCCTACCCAACTCTAAAATAAGTAATTAGTCCAGACGGGTAAAGCCAAGGAACGGGCCATGTATTTGGGCCTACGAAAGCTGGACTACGAGGGTTAGATTAGTAGTAGTAATCGAATAGTCCAGATGGAGGTTAAGCGACGGACTGGGCTTTTTATATGGATTCGTAGGGATCAAGCTCAAAACTTCAACTAGTAATTGGATAGGGGCCGCGCGAACGCAGGTCCCCACTGATATAAATTATGACGTAGGTTCCACCAACTTGGATAGACCTTAGGCAGACGCCCCTCCTAAGTGCAATGGAAGTCGTCAACCTAGGCCATGGGCCATTTTGATCACCCATTGACCCCGTCCAGGTAAGTATGGAGCCCAATTGTCCCACCTAAGTTTATATCCATGCTCCAAAGCCCCCCTCTCCCCTTATCCTTTTGATGTGGGACAAAATACACTCCACGTTTGTTCACCCCTCCCCCTCTCTGTCTCTCTCTCAATCACGGACACAAGTATCCAAGCCTTCTCAGTTTTTATAATCCCTGATATGATTCTGTTGTCATTCACAATCAAATGGGTTTGCAGAAAAACAAATGAAAAGAGACAGTTTTTGGTCTATTTTGGAGAAAATTGAAGTGGCGATTGGCGAAGACTCTGCAACTTCTCTCTCTCTCTCTCTCTCTCTCTCTCTCTCTCTCTCTCTCTCTCTCTCTCTCTCTCTCTGTGAAGTCCATTGTTGGAGTAAAGATTATTATGAAGGAAACGCCAAAAAAAGTCCTCTCTAAGTAGGATTTTTCCTTTGGCAAAATCTTTGAGTTAAAGGTTTGCGAATCTTGGAATTGTGGTTTAGCTCTCTAGTTTCTTCGTCTAGTTGATGAGAAAAGTAAAAAAGTGAAAGAAAAGGTTGCTCTGGCTTCAGCGGGAACAACTTGACTGTTGTCATTAAGTAAAAGAAAGGCAGCGAAAACGCACCCCAAATATTGCTCCATTGAAGTGTTGGAAAGCGGAAGTGATATATCACTGATGGGAGGAAGAGATTTCTCACACACAATAGTAAGCACACTTTTTATTGATAAAGCTCACAAACAATTACAAAGCTCTCACTCACGTCTCTCTCTCTTTCTCTCACTCAACTCTCATACTTTTACTATATGAATTACAAGCCTATTTATAGGCAAAGCTACACACTTAATTGATAAGCGTATATTTATTGAAACACTCACAAAATCAAATACATAATGGCGAAAGTCTTCATCTGATCTTTGACTAAATCCTTCTACTTGCTTTGAAGCTTATAAGCATACAAAAAATACCACAACTGCCTCAAGTGCTTATTATCTTCATATAAACAAACAGCTTAAATATGCTGATACAACATTCATTCTCACGAATGAAAGAACCCTTCACAGATGAACACATTGAACAAGAGAATGATAAGATAACCTACAAATTAAGGGTAAGCCTCAATCACCGATTGAACAGCTTTGACGTTTTTTATCTTGTGTCGGCTGAAACCAGATTCACTCAGAACGTATGCCCACTCCTTTGAAGTCCTCTCTTTCCCTTTGTTTGTGTGCGCCATCATAACCATGTCCATCATCAGCCTCACAAACTCCAGCTTATCATTGTTGTCTTCTTCAACCACAGCTTCTACTATGATCACCTTCCCTTTGTCCTTCGGGATAGCCTCTTTGCACTTTCTCAGGACTTGAATGCACTCGTCATCGTCCCAGTCGTGCAAAACGCACTGCATATTTAGAAATTCAAGCATATATAGATGAAGCGTGCATGCGCGCGCACACAAAAAAAATCACTTATATCAATGAGGTTTCTCACAGAAAAGTAGTGTACTTGGAGTAAAATCTACGAAAAGTACTGGTGTCGCGCGCCTCAAATTTTTCCCCTTCTTGATATTCTGGTTGAAGAATTCCCGAGGGCCTTGGAATAATAGGATTTCAGGACTCTCGTGCAACTCTTCTACAGCTCGCATTTGAACACGTTTGAACAAGGGAGGGATCATGTACAGGATATACATAGACAGAAATGTATAGGAAACATTTACTCACCATGAGGTATGCCGCATCCGCCTTCCGAACACTAGCAAACATGTCACCGCCCACATGCTCGACACCAACACAATCCAGTGCCACAGACACCACATGAGGCAGATCGAAATTTATCCCTCGAATCCAAGGAAACGCCTCGACCAACAACCGGAGAGCCGTCCCATCTCCTCCGCCTACATCCACCATGGACTCCACCCCATCGAACACCTCCGGACACCCTTTGACTATTGCCGGCACAGCCACCCTGGCGTTGCAAGCCATTGCGTCGTTGATGAGCTTGCTGTGGCCAGGATTCTCCTCAGCATAACTCCATATGTCCTCCCCGTGGGTGGACTCGAATGCCGGACTCCCATTGGCCAGGACACGATCGCTTAAACAGTGCCAGGGTGCGAGCATCACCGGAGAGCTCTCGAGCAACACTAAAGCAGCCATGCTTTTTTCGTCGTTTTTCAGGAGAAGGCGTGATAGTGGCGTTTGGAGGTATCCAGCGGGAGCTTCTTTCAAGATTTTACGGTGGACTAGGAACCTCATGACGCGGTGGAGGGCGGAGGGGGAGCACCCGAGGGCGGAGGAAAGGTCGTGGAATGCCGCGGGGCCGCCATGGGCTTCCAGGGCTTCAGGTATGCCGAGCTGAATAGCACATTTTACCACAGCCATATCTACAAACCCGAAAACGTACTTCCATATATCCACATGGGCCTGGGCTTCTTCTTCTTGCTCTCTATTTGCGTCTCCTTCCATCCCTCTTCTTCTTCTTCTCTCTCTAAAATAAAAACTCAAATAGCACTGGCGGTGAAGAACTCAATTATATGAGTGAGAAAATCATTGAGCATCACAAGGAAAGTGGACCTTCCACGGGGCTTAAAAAATGTTTGGTATTATGATTGAGCATTCCAGCAACCAATTAAGAAAAGAAATCCAATTGAAGATTTTGTCGGATATTTATTAATTAATTAATGGACATTGATAGCTTTAAAGCATGTATCATGTGATATCAGTTAAGATCTTCTGACTAGTGTAGTGATTTTCACTCTCAATTGCCCAGAAAAATGCAAGGTAAAATGTATTGCAAAAAAAAAATCTGCAATCTTTAAAAAAAAAAAAAAACAATTCCCTCTCTGTATTTAGCATCTCCGTAATTTCACTTTATTTTCAAATAAAAAAAAACTACGTGTGGTGTACACCAGATTATTTGAGACTCACTCTGGGATCCCATGCAAATGATCGGGGTCGTTCAATTTATTTAAAACACGTTTTGAAGAGGTGCTATCACCGGATTGTATAAGACTCATTTCGGGGTCCCACATAAATAATCGGGATCGTTTAATTTATTTAAAACATTTTTGAAGGGTTCTTGTTAGAAATCATCTCATTCATTCAAGGGCTTCCTCTATTCGAGAATAAAAATTAAATGAATGGGTCAAGTACATACCGATATTCAGTAAGGGCTTTCCTCGATCTAATTTACATAAATTAAATTAAATGAATTGGTCAAGCACATGGCAAGGGCTTCCTGTATTTGACAGAAATTCAGTTAAATGAATTGATGTAAGTACATACATTATTAATTGATTCAGAGTACCCCATCCAATTTTATCTCGCCTAGCGCTAAGGCTGCAAATGAACCGATCCAATTTTATCACGCCCAGTGCTAAGACTGCAAATGAACTGAGTAGCTCGCAAGCTCTGCTCATTCAGCCCTACTGAATGCAACACTAAGGCTATAAATGAATTGGACAGCTCGAGAGCTCATTCAGCCACCCAACGCTAATAAGTCCATGGTGGCAAAGCCAAAGAACGGGCCAGGTAAGTGGGCCTACGTAAGCTGGGCTACGAGGGTTAGAGTAGTAATAAGGGAAAATGACGGCCAAGGACGTGTTTTAATAATTAATACTCGCCAAGGACATTTTGTTCATTAACAAATATTCTTAGCAAGTCCTTAAAAGGTATTAATTATCAAAACCCATCCTGGGCCGTCATTTTCCCTAGTAATAATCGGTCCAGATGGAGGTTAAGCGACGGACTGGGCTTTTTCCGTGGATCCGTAGGGCTCGGGCTCAAAACTTCAACTAGTAATTGAATAGGGGCCGCGCGAACGCAGGCCCCCATTGACACAAATTATGACGTAGGTTCCACCAACTTGGGTAGACCTTAGGCAAACACCCCTCCTAAGTGCAATGGAAGTTGTCAACCTAGGCCATGGGCCATTTTGATCGCCAATTGACCCCGTCCAGGTAAGTATGGAGCCCATTCGTCCCACCTAAGTTTATATCCAGGCTCCAAAGCCCCCCTATCCCCTTATCCTTTCGATGTGGGACAAAATACACTCCACGTTTGTTCACCCCTCCCCCTCCCTGTCTCCTCTCTCAAACATGGACACAAGTATCCAAGCCTTCTCAGTTTTTATAAGCCCTGATATGATAATGTTGTTATTCACAATCAAATAGGTTTGCAGAAAAAAAAAAAAACAAATGAAAAGAGACAGTTTTTGGTCTGTTTTGGAGAAAATATGAAGTGGCGATTGGCGATTGGCAAAGACTCTGCAACTTCTCTCTCTCTCTCTCTCTCTCTCTCTCTCTCTCTCTCTCTCTCTCTCTCTCTCTCTCTCTCTCTCTCTCTCTCAGTGAAGTCCATTGTTGGAGTAAAGATTATTATGAAGGAAACGCCAAAAAGTGATCTATAGGTAGGCTTTTTCCTTTGGCAAAATCTTTGAGTTAAAGGTTTTGCTCTCTAGTTTCCCTTCGTCTAGTTGATGAGAGAAGTAAAGAAAGTGAAACAAAAGGTTGCTCTGACTTCAGCTCTTTATGCACGGATGCCAAACGAAATTGCGGAAAAGAAATGCTTTTCTCTTCAAACCCACTCTCCCAAACACACACAACTGGGAGATCACATGAGTTTGTTTGAGGAAGGTTATTTTTGGATAATGAACGGAGAGAGATAGTCCTTCAAAATCCCCCACACTCTTGCTCTTAATTCTAGACTGTTGTCGCGATCTCAATATTTGTTCTCGCAAATTTTAGTAGTATAACATGTGATTCAAAGACACTTTCACGCTTACACACACTACAAATTATGTGGCGGCAGCAAATATTACTTGTGAAAGGAGACTAAATTTTCTATTCTCAAAGCTTCTTCATTTTGACAAACATAAAATCTCAGTCTTGGACCTTCTATCATCTTTCTCTTCTTTTTTTTCTTGTTTTGAGTAGTTACACCAAAAACTGTGTTTACTCATCGCCTAATGCCCTTAAGCTATGTCTAAAAAAATCACTCAAAATCCCTTATCAAACACCAATCATGCTACAGATATGCTTCTCCGCCACTTTCTAAACACTGCTCTTTCACAAGCAATGAAGCCCGTACATGTGTGGAGCCCACTGCTTGTGAGAGAGAAGTGTCTAGAGAGCGGCCAAGAGGCGTGTCCCCAACATTTCCGTATCAAACACCGTCATTGTTGGAAGGGTCAAGCTCCTCTCCATGCCCTTAATCCTCCATATCCCTCCAAGCTCCCCTCTTGTGGCTTCATCCTAAGCCCAAACTGATCATCCGACCTGTAATTTCGAACGTCCCCTGTGGAAGAACATATCTGCAGAGAAATAGACTCGAATCGGAATCCGGACATCCAAAGGTGTGCAAGCAGCTCGTATTGGTCCTCCACTTATTTAGTACCTAGGGCTAGGGGGACATATAATTCACTCCTCTGGAGGCTAGCAGCCATCCATAAGATTAACAGCATGGAAGAAATACTAGCCGTAAGCATCACATTGCGTTCAAAATTTCCATAGGTATGCAAGCAGGCTCTTGTCGTTGTTCTTCATGAGGAGGCGCGACAGTGGCGTCTGGAGGTATCCGGCGGGACCTTCTTTGAGGATGTTACGGAAGACCAGGAACCTCATGATGCGGTGGAGGGCGGAGGGGAGGCACCCGAGGGCGGAGGAAAGGTCAGAGAGCGTCGCGGGGCCGCCACGGGCCTCCAGGGCATCAGGTATGCCGAGCTGAATAGCACATTATACCACAGCCATATCCACAAACCCGAATACGTATTTCCATATGTCCACATGGGCCTGGGCTTCTTCTTCCTCTCTAATTGTTCCTTTTTCCATCTCTCTCCTCTTCGTCTTTTTTCTTGTTCTCTCTCTAAAAATTAGAACACACACAGACACTGAGTACTCGAGGTGAAGAAGCTTCGGTTATATAAGAGAGAAAATCGACGAGCACGATGAAAAATTGAGACTCGAGGGGGGGGTCACAAATCAATCAAAGTAGAGTGAAAATTTCAGACTTGGTTTGAAAGGGAGTCCTAGCCTAAGGAAACAACCCCTCTAAAAATTTGCGTATGCCACTTTGAGCGGCGAGCACACGGTATTCATTAGTAAAAGGCGAAAGAATAGTTCGCTTTGTGCTCACAGCGTGGCTGCGTGATTTTGAGCATAACAGTTGCCTCGGCTTATGAATACCTCTCATTCAAGGATAAAACTCTCAATAGTCGATGTGGGACGATGGGTATATCTAGCTTCTCCACAGGAACACATCCCTGCCCAAGTTTTTGATGCTTTTGATCGCTTCTTTCATTTGTTCCCGGCGGCCTAAAACATGGTTTTCCTCTGGCTTTCCAGTGGCTTAATCTAAGCATTTCAGATCTAATCGTCACTTAATAGCTCATGGTTCAATAAAACTTTGCATTTTTTCTGAACAATCGACTCACAAAGTTCCCAACCCGAAAAATCGACTCTACTTGAGTCGATTGTGACGACGCTTGCAACTGGGGAGGATCAAGGATGAGAGAGTTGGATTGGGCGATGAGAGAGTTGGGTTGGGTGGATGATAAGCATGTGTAGGCGGGTTCGGTTGTCTGCAATTTTCTTGACCCAGCGTGAAACTGATCCAACCATTCACCGCTCTCCCCACCATAGCGTTCAATCTCACCATCCATTGATCTAACCAATCATTCACCGCTCTCCCCACCATAGCGTTCAATCTCACCATCCATTGATCTAACCATTCACCGCTTTCTCCACCATAGCATTCAATCTCACCATCCGTTTCAATAATCTATAATTCTGAATTTTAAAATAACTTAACTCTCCATGTATCTTTTTGCTCTGATTTTACGTCTGTATAACAGAGAAGACAAGAAATCTAATCCCCCATCCGATTGGAAATAAATTTCGACTAAGAATTTGTAGGGCTTTAACCCTTGGTTAGAGCGGGGCCCTTCCAGAAATTCTCAACGGCCGAGGCTGAACCCAGGCCGAAGAGGGGGTTTGGAAATAGTTTTCAACCAGCAGTTGACGCTCCTCGGTTATTACCTCACTAGCTGCGTCATTGTCGCAATCGCCATAAAACACTGAAGAAAATCAATCAACCAGGTTCGATTACCATCTTATATGGTATTTCCAAGAGCAGACAAAGTTTCGAACTGTCCCAACTCCAGAAGTTTGATGCTCTGATGAGAAAAACATTGGTCAGAATAAGACTCTTATTAATCTCCTTAGAACATACTGTAGCAAAACTGTCTCGTTGCGTAATTTTATTTCCATCTTCCGTATGGTTTAAGGATGAGAAACCGCTTCAAGGCCTACTTTGGGCCCTCTCTAGTATCGCAAATCGGAAATATCTTCAACCTCCGACAGTTGGAAAAGGTAGACAAGTTTAGGAATTACCAAGAAGGGGGTGTTTCCACTAAATTATATGGACTAAAACAGATTAAACCCATGTTTTCACGATTTTCTAAGAATGTCATTCTCATTTTATACATCAACTAAAATAGCATTTAACGGGAACAACTTAACTGTTGTCATTAGCCTAAAGAAAAAGAAAGGCAGCAAATATGCACCCTAAATATTGCTCCATGGAAGAACCCATCTCCGAGGGATGCGAACATAAAAGTTCGAAGGAAAACCAAAAAAAAAAAAAAAATGAAAGTTAGAAGCAAAGCATACAAAAAATACCACAACTGCCTCAAGTGCTTGTTATCTTCATATAAACAATAGTCTTGCTATTATCAGTCCAGTGGGCTGACGATAAGCACACTAAAAGACAAGGAAAACATGTAGTATTTTTGTGAACCTTACACCCTTTAATACACATTCACTCACTTACTATTGTTAACCTATTGGGTTGATTTTAGAATTTTCCTATAAACAAACTGCTTAAATATGCTAATACAACATTAATTCTTATGCATGAAAGAACCCTTCACAAATGAACACATTGAACAAGGAAGAATGATAAGATACCCTACAAATTAAGGGTAAGCCTCAATCACCGATTGAACAGTTTTGATGTTCTTTATCGTGTGTCGACTGAAACCAGATTCGCTCAGAACGTATGCCCACTCCTTTGAAGTCCTCTCTTTCCCTTTGTTTGTGTGCGCCATCATCACCATGTCCAACATCAGCCTCGCATACTCCAACTTATCATTGTTGTCTTCTTTAACCACAGCTTCTACTATGATCACCTTCCCTTTGCCCTTCGGGATAGCCTCTCTGCACTTTCTCAGGATTTGGATGCACTCGTCATCGTCCCAGTCGTGCAAAACCCACTGCATATTTAGAAATTCAAGCATAGATGAAGCACGCGCACACACAAAAATCACTGATATCAATGAGGTTTCGCACAGATAATTAGTTTACATACTCAAAGTAAAATCAAAGAAAAGTACTGGTGTCGACTAAAATTTGTCCCCTTCTTGATATTGCAGTTGAAGAATTCTCGAGGGCCTTGGAATAATAGGATTTCAAGACTCTCGTGCAACCCTTCAAGGGCTCGCGTTTGAACACGTTTGAACAAGGGAGGGATCATATACAGGATATACATAGACAGAAATGTATAGGAAACATTTACTCACCTTGAGGTATGCCGCATCCGCCTTGGGAACACTAGCAAACATGTCACCGCCCACATGCTCGACCCCGACACAGTCCAGTGCCACAGAAACCACATGAGGCAGATCGAAATTTATCCCTCGAATCCAAGGAAACGCCTCGACCAACAACCGGAGACCGGTCCCGTCTCCTCCGCCTACATCCACCACGGACTCCACCCCGTCAAACACCTCCGGACACCCTTCAACTATCGCTGGCACAGCAACCCTAGCATCGCAAGCCATTGCGTCGTTGAAGAGCTTGCTGTGGCCGGGATTCTCTTGAGCATACCTCCAGACGTCCTCACCATGGGCGGACTCGAATGCTGGACTCTCGTTGGCCAGGACACGAGTGCTTAAACAGTGCCACGGTGCGAGCATCACCGGACTGCTCTCAAGCAACAATAAAGCGGCCAAGCTTTTTTCGCCGTTTTTCAGGAGAAGGCGGGATAGTGGCGTTTGTAGGTATCCGGCAGGAGCTTCTTTGAAGATTTTACGGTGAACTAAGAACCTCATGATGCGGTGGAGGGCGGAGGGGGAGCACCCGAGGGTGGAGGAAAGATCAGAGAGTGTCGCTGGGGCCCCATGGGCTTCCATGGCATCAGGTATGCCGAGCTGAATAGCACATTTTACCACAGCCATATCTACGAACCCGAAAACGTACTTCCATATATCCACATGGGCCTGGGCTTCTTCTTCTTGCTCTCTATTTACTTCTCCTTCCATCCCTCTCTTCTTCTTCTTCTTCTTCTTCTTCTTCTCTCTAAAATACAAACATAGAGAGCACTGGCGGTGAAGAACTCAACTATATGGGAGAGAAAAGAAAAAAATCATTGAGCATCACAAGGAAAGTGGGGAGCCGGATCCCCTGTCCGAGTTTGTTTGTCCCACTCCCCTATCCCAGTCCTCTACGTGCGCCACGTATCCAATCCTTTTTCCCCTCCAACAGAGTTACTTCCCAATTAAACTCTAACCCCATTCGGCTAAATAAGCCAATTGGTTTTTTTTTGTCCTTATTTAATTTTTTCCGTATTTGTTAGTTTTTTATCAATTTTTTAGAGATTATTGCATCGTCATAACGAGAGGAATCTAAAAAGTAAAATTATGATCAAAAATCCAATTTTTTTAATAAAGACGAAAAAATTGGTTTATTGGCGTATTTTTGTCTTTATTCAAAAAAATTAAGTTTCGATCGTAATTTTTTACTTTTTAGATTACTCTTGTTATGAAGATACAATATTTCCCAAAAAATTAACGAAAAACTAACAAATAAAAAAATTTTAAATAAAGACAAAAAAAACCAATTGACTTATTTAGCCGAACGGGTAACTCCCCTTTCCTATTCCCTTTTACGTTCCCCACTTCCCTTGTCCAAGATACCTTTCTCCTGTACCACTCGTCTGTTTTGCACGATATTTTTTCTCTGGTGTGCACTATTAAACATAGGGTTCAGATCCCGTCCAGTTCGGCCTTTTGTGGGCCCTTTCCGAGTCTACAACAATGATCGGAACCATTCACATTTTAGAGCTCGTCGAGACCAACGACCATACCAAAAATCACGTTGATCGGATACCGTTTGATATCATTTCAAAATGTATTAATGTTGTCTAAAAAAATGTGTGAAACACAGGATTACAACCCTTCAACACATTTTTCCGAAACTTAATACATTTTGAAATGATACCAAACGGTATCCGATCAACGTGATTTTTGGTATGGTTGTTGGTCTCGACGAGCTCTAAAATGTGAACGGTTCCGATCATTGTTGTGGACCCGAAAAGGGCCCACAAAAGGGCAAACTGGATGGGACTGGACAGCAACTCATACTGGACAGGATCTGACTCCTTAAACATAGTGTAAACAAACATTAAGACCAAAAAACATAGAATTTGAAAAATCAACGTGATAAGTTAGATTTTTTTTTAATCGAAGTATATTTCATTAAAATGCCAAACGTCACTTACATCGATTCCATCCGAAAATAGTGACAAAGAAAAACAACACCAATCCATCACAGAAAAATTACATATGAAAAACCAACAATCTGTCTATCTAGTCGCCTCGGGATGGTGCTAAATCATAGAGAGCACTTGTGGTGAAGAACTCAATTATATGAGAGAGAAAATCATTGAGCATCACGAGGAAATTGGACCTTTTAGGGGGACTTGACAAAATGTTTGATTTTATGATTGAGCATTCCAGCAACCAAGAAAAGAAATCCGATTGAAGCTTTTGTCTGATAATAATTCATTCATGGACATTGACAGCATTAAAGCATGTATCATGTGATAACAACTTGCAAGTGCTTCCATGGCAGTTTGTGTGCGCCCCCAAGGAGGAGGGAGGTTTAGGTTTTAGACTTCTGAAAGATTGGAATAGGGCTTCCATGTTAAGACACTTATGGGCTTTGTGTTTAAAGTCTGATACGTTATGGATAAAATAGATGCACACCTACTTTATTAAAGATCAAAGCTTGTGGAGAGTTAAAATTCCTAATGAGGCTTCTTGGACCATTAGGAAGATTTTTAATCTTAGAGATCTAGCTCAACCTTGGATTAAATACGTGATTGGTGATGGATCCTATACTTTTCTTTGGATTGATAACTAGCATACTTTAGGCCCTTTATATCAGAAATTTGGTGATGCTGTAGCAGTTGACAGAGGGAGATCTTTGCTTACCAAAGTGTCTTCCATTGTACATCAAGGTACTTGGAAATGGCCTAGACCTCGGAGTATGGCCACAAGGGAAATTGTTGCATGTACCCCCTACTTTGATTCCAAACATTGTCATTCCTGATTCGGTTAGGTGGATCTCAAGTAAGGATGGCAAGTTTTCTGCCAATTCTGCTTGGCCGGCTTTGAGGGCTGCTCTTCCTAAGGTTCCATGGGTGAAAAGTGTTTGGTTTTCCCACCATGTTCCTCGTTGGGCCTTTACAGAGTGGATTGCTTTTATGGGTCGTCTTTCTACAAAGGACAGATTGCTTAGCTTGGGAATGGGGATTGATGCTAATTGTGTCCTCTGCCTTGGTGCCATAGAGTCCCATGAACACCTATTTTTTGAGTGTCCATTCTCTAAGGAGGTTTGGAAAATGGTACTAACCAAGAATCAAATTGCAAGACTTGTTTTGGGGCTGGCTAAGGAAATTGATTGGGTGTGTTCTCGAATGATTGGTGCCTCTATCCCTAGCAGAATCTACAAACGCTCGTTGGCAGCTTCTATTGACTGGATTTGGCACGAAAGGAATGCCAAAATATTCCAAGGTAAAGCTCTTCCTGCTCCTCTCTTGGGCTCTCACATTATTAATGAAGTTCGGGCATGCCTATGCTCTTGGAGAGGCCTCAAGCGGACTGATGGGAACCGTTTGCTGGCTGATATCTGGGGCTTAAATTCTAGGATTTTTAGTTCATAGCTGGTTGTTGTTTTGTCAAGTTCTGTTGTTTTCTTTTAGCCGGTGTTTAGGCTTTGGTTCTCATTTCTTTCCTTGTTAAGGCTCCTTGTTGGTAGCCATTTCAAAGTCTGTATTAAAAACTCTGCATATTCTGTTTGTTTGTTCTATAAAGTGGTTAATTTACCCAAAAAAAAAAAAAAAAACAACTAGCAAGAAAGTAATTCGCATAGATTTTGTATGATATATTATTGTGAAGAGTGACATGCAGCTTAATTATATCGGCTCGTTTAATTAATTTAAAATATGTTTTGAAGGTTGTTGTTAGCAGATTGTGTGAAACTCATTTCGAAGTCTCACACAAATAATTGGGGTCATTCAATTTATTCAGAACATCTTTTGAAAGGTTTTTGTTAGAAATCAGCTCATTCAGTTAGGGCTTCTTATGTTTGAGAATAAAACTAAATAAATTGATCAAGCTATACATACCGATATTCAGTAAGGGATTTACTCTATTTGACAACAATGAAATTAAAATAAATGAATTGGTCAAGAACACGGTAAGGGCTTCCTCTAATTGACAGAATTAAATTAGTAAATGAATTGATCTAAGTGAATACTATATATAAGTGATTTGGTCAAGTACATACCCATATTCGAATTAATTGATTCCGAGATGTACCCCATCCAATTTTATCACACCCAACACTAAGACTGTAAATAAACCAAGCAGCTCGCAAGCTTGACTTATTTGGCCCTACCCAACGCAGCGCTAAGGCTGTAAAAGAACCGACTCTCAAGCTCGGCTCATTCGGCCCTACCTAACTCTAAAATAAGTAGGGGTGTTTGGGAGGTGCATTTTTGCATTTTTCCATTCCCATTATTGCATTTTGGTTGTTTGGCTACTCCATTCTCAAACCCATTTTACAAAACCCATTCCCAGTTTTTGACAAAGGAGGCAAAAAGTGAGAATGAGGCTTGGAGGTCCTTTTGGAATTTTTGCATTTGGGTAAATTACTAAAAAACCCTCATTGAGTTAGGTGATATCCACCGGGTACCAAAAAATATCTTCTTATTGAGACTCAAGGGGTCACAAATCAATCATCAAAGTAGAGTGAAAAATTTCAAACTTGGTTTGAAAGGGAGTCCTAACCTAAGGAAAGAACCCCTTCAAAAATTAATCAATCAAAGTAGAGTGAAAATTTCTGACGTGGTTTGAAAGAGAGTCCTAGCCTAAGGAAAGAACCCCTCCAAAATTTTGCGTATGCCACTATGAGCAGCGAGCACATAGTATTCTTTAGTAAAAAGTGAAAGAATAATTTGCTTTGTACTCACCGCGTGGCAGCGTGATTAGAGTGTTACAGTTGCCTTGGCTAATGAATACCTCTCATTCAAGGATAAAACTCTCAATAGTCGACGTGGGACGATGGGTATATCTAGCTTCTCCACAGGAACACATCCCTGCCCAAGTTTTTGATGCTTTTGATCACTTCTTTCCTTTGTTCCCGGCGGCCTAGCTCATGGTTCAATAAAACTTTGCATTTTTTCTGAGCTAATCCTGGGTTGAGTCTTTTGAAGGGCTATTTTCTGGGCTCTTCAGTGACGCAATATAAGGATTTGTAGATACTCGAATTGGATGCGTGGTCGTGGTTTTCCGTCTACCAAATTTTGATATGAATTAAATGCGTTGACGCGTATGGATTATTGAAAGGATTAAGACACGGATTTGGATATAGAGGAAACAATTCTCACAAAAGTTCAAGGAAAATGATTTCTATCTTCTTTCTCGTTCATGAATGAGATAAACCGGATAGTATTTGAACAAAGTCGCTTGCGCTGTGGCTTCTTGTACTGGATCTTTACTCCGTTTATGAGTCGAGTAATTTTAAGGATTTGAAAATCTAATTGCCTATCAATGGCTCATGCATTACCAATAAATATTCACCACTTCCAAATGCATAAATTATTGCTCCATAGAAAAATACACTTTCCTAAAAACCGGCCGCGCCAAACCATTTGGCCAGTTCGTGGGGTTTTTCTCTTCCAATCTTTTGATTTGGAGCTTTTTTGGGTGTTTTTGTGCACAGATTCTTCCCACCTCCTCTGTTCTGGTTATTCAAAGCTCGTTCTTTCCACTTTTTTCCCAAATCCGAAGTCCCTGCTACGCGTGTGGTGGTGGATGGGTTCGGTGGTGGCGGTGGTGAGGCTGCGGCGGTCTTTGGTCGGGGCAGAGGCAGACGTTTTTGGGTTCTCTGGTTCCGTTTGGAGCTCGATTTAACAGGGTGCAAGGCACATTGATCCAGAGTCGGTTCAGCTCCTCTAGCGTTTCTCATATTTCGGCACTGGGGGGTAGAGCGCCTGCAGAAAGCACCAATGTTGCTCAGCGTTTCTGTGGAGTGGTGTCTTATTTTCTGTTAGGGTTGGGTTTGGGTTGGTTTTCCTTTTCGGTCTTTTGGTTCTTTTCTTTAATGTCCCCAGATTTCTCCCCGTTTGTGGGGCTTCTCTCACCCTTGCGTGGGTGGTTCTGTTACTTTCTGTTGTGCTCCACCTATTTGGAGTACTTGAGGGTTTAGTTGGAGTTGGGTATAGTCTTTGGATGGAGTCCCCTCCTTTTGATTTCTTGATCCTTGTTTAGAGATTGAGTTTTCTCCTAATGTTCTGTTCTCTTAATCTATAATATTACTTGTTATCGTTGTGACAAAAAAAAACAAAAACAAAGACAAATATTCCGATTTTATAGGATTTCGAGTGACATAATCCAAACCGTTAATTTTCCGCATCCCATGTCATAGAACAGAACACCTCAGTAAAGAGCATCTCCAGCAGCCTCGGCTGCGGAAGATTTTCGGCTAATTGGCGACAAAAAGCTCCAAAACCCAGACACAACAGCCTCGCTCCGGCCTCGCCAGTTAGCCTGCCGCCAAAATCACTCGCCTGCTGTGGCGAGATTTTAGATCCTCGCTTGCCTCTCTCTCTCTCTCTCTCTCTCTCAGCAGACCAAGACGTGGATCTGGTGAAATCGACGACGGCGGATTCCGGAATCAAAACCTACGCTACAGTGCCTTGCCCACCGTCATTGACTGCCGTTGCCCGTGGATCGGATTCCGACTCCTTTGTCGCTTTGCTTCGATTCTCTGGCGAGTTTTCCGGTAGGTCCGGGAATTTTTATTTGTGTGTGTGTTTGTGTATATATATAGGCTTATATATGTGAATATGTCAGCTAGATTTTAATTTGTGGGTTTCAATTTATGTCTTTTGACTAGAATTGATTTGTGGGTTTGATCTTGGGGTTTGATTTGTAACTTTTTTGAGGATTGATTTTGTATTTGTGGGTTTGAGGTTGTCAACTGAAACAGAGATTCTGGGTTTGTGGAAATAGCCGTGGTGTTGTGTTGCTAGTTTGTGTTGCTATTGTTGCAAGTTTCGGAGAGAGGATTGATTTGGTACAAAATGGCGTTTGGGTTTGCTTAGGCTATTGGATACACATGTATTGAACGACTAGCTAAATGAGAGAAATTGCTCTTTTTCTTGCTTAAATGGCTAAAAATTTGGTGTGACCGATGGAGATGCTCTAACAATCGGTTTGTCAAACATCGGTTCTTGTTCTTGGTACGGGAACACTACTGTGATTTTTTATTAAATGGATGGCTTTACATTTGAAATTATAGTTACCGTACACAAAATACGAGCTGCTTGCATACCTATCAACGTCGGATAGAGTATATTTGCAGAGATGTTTTTCCATATGAGATGTACAAAACTAACGATTCGGATTATTGGTGTGGGCTTAGGATAGACATAGCTTAAGGGCGATGAGTAAACACTGTTTTTGGTATAACCCATCGATGCTATTCAAAACAAGACAAGAAAGAGAAAGATGAAAGAAGTTCCAAGACTGAGTGGCCTTGTGGTCGAGGTCTAAGAGGGGGTTGCCCCTTTTTAAGGTCTTAACTTCAAAAACTTTCAAGTTATATCAACTCTTTGTGGCACGGGTCATCGCTAATGAATTTTCAGAACCTTACTAAAAAGAAATTACAGGCACCTTGGTGAGAGTCGATAGATCACAAACTAAAATAGTTTGGAGAAATTTAGACTTGGTTTGTAAAGGAGTACTAACCTAAGGAAAGGGCCCCTCCAAAAATTAGCGTATGCCACTAAATGCGGCGAGCACACGGTATTCTTTAGTAAAAGGCGAAAGAATAGTTCGCTTTGTACTCACCGCGTGGCTGCGTGATTTGAGCCATATAGTTGCGTTGGCTTATGAATACCTCTCATTCAAGGATAAAACTTTCAATAGCCAATGTGGGACGAGGGTATATCTAGCTTCTCCACAGGAACAAGTGCTCTCATTGTTTCTCTTTTGTTCAATTATTTTCCTTTCGAAACTTTCACCCACCCAACTCACCTTTTCCGCGGTTTGATCAGACGCTAAAACTTTTGGGGAAAAAAAAAGAACAGAAGCTTAAAAACACAATTGACCAAAAAAAAAACGATCAGAAGCTTAACACAATTGACCGGTCAGGCTTGAGACTACAGTTTGTCGATCTGTTGGGTCTAAGACTCTATGGATTTGTTAGTATAGCAGACGGAGAAAAACACAATTGAACGGTATCGATTTGTTAGTATAGCAGATGGAGATTGGAGATAGTGCGAAGACGCAAATTTTCCATCACCTAAGTATCAAAACAGTTTGTAATCTATCGTACACAATTTCGCATGAAAGTAACCTTACAAACATCAGAAAAATCCAGACTCCCTTCATATTTAGAACAACTTTCGACTAAGAATTGTAGGGCTTTACCCTTGGTTAGAGGGAGGCCCTTCCAGAAATTCTCAACAGCCAAGGCTGAACCCAGGCCGAAGAGGGGGTTTGGAAATAGTTTTCAACCAGCAATTGACGCGCCTCGGTTATTACCTCACTAGCTGCGTCATTGCCCCAAGCGCAAAGATACTGTAGAACTCTTACAATTCCTATACTTATAGCTAGTCTCCTGGCAAAGCCCATCAAAAACAGCCGATGTGGAACTTTAAGGACGAGGAACCACTTCAAGGTCTACTTTGGTCCCTCTCCAGTATCTAAAATCGGAAATATCTTCAACCTCCTACAGTCGGAAAAGGTAGACAAGTTTGGGTGTTTCCACTAAATTATATGGACTAAAACGGATTAAACCCATGTTTTTACGATTTTCTAAGCATGTCATTCTTATCGCATACATCAACTAAAATAGCATCTAGCGGAAACAACTTGACTATTGTAATTAGCCTGAAGCAAAAAAAAGGCAGCAAAAACGCACCCTAAATATTGCTCCATGGAAGAACCCATCTCCAAGGGATGAGAACATAAAAGTACAAAGGAAAAAAAGAAAAAAAGAAAAAAAAAAAGGAAGTTAGAAGCAAAGCATACAAAAAAAATACCACAACTGCCTCAAGTCTCAAGTGCTTATTATCTTCATATAAACAAACAAATTAAATGAAAGAACCCTTCACAAATGAACACATTGAACAAGAAGAATGGTAAAGATACCCTACAAATTAAGGGTAAGCCTCAATCACTGATTGAACAGCTTTGATGTTCTTTATCGTGTGTCGGCTGAAACCAGATTCACTCAGAACGTATGCCCACTCCTTTGAAGTCCTCTCTTTCCCTTTGTTTGTGTGCGCCATCATCACCATGTCCAACATTAGCCTCACATACTCCAGCTTATCGTTGTTGTCTTCTTCAACCACAGCTTCTACTATGATCACCTTCCCTTTGTCCTTCGGGATAGCCTCTCTGCACTTTCTTAGGATTTGGATGCACTCGTCATCGTCCCAGTCATGCAAAACCCACTGCATATTTAGAAATTCAAGCATAGATGAAGCGTGCACGCGCGCGTGCGCACATACACGCACACACAAAAATCAATTATATCAATGAGGTTTCACACAAAAAAGGTAGTGTACTCAGAGTAAAATCTACAAAAAGTACCGGGGTAGCTTCAAATTTTTCCCTTCTTGATATTTCCGTTGAAGAATTCCCCGAGGGCCTTGGAATAATAGGATTTTAAGACTCTCGTGCAACCCTTCAACGGCTCGCGTTTGAACTGTTGGGGTACACCCAAGTGGTGTGGGTGTGATTGTAGGGGATAAAACCCCTTGTCTTTTCTCCTTTGTATTGACTGCCTTCGGCAGTGGAGTGTGTGTGTGCTGGAGACGAGAGAGAGAGAAGTGAGAGAGCCGGTTTGCGGCTCCCCCGTCGGGGGGAGCGGTGCTCCTCGGAGATGCTCGGATACTCCGTCGGATAGTCACCAAAGTGAGGGAGAGAGAGAGAGGAGTGGGGAAGCCTGCTTGTGGCTATCCCGATGAGATTTTTTCATACTTGTATATGTGATTTATACCAGTGGAGTTTTTCCTCGGATATCTCTCGTTTTTGCTTCGTTTATTTTCGCGCTTGTGCTTGGAGGTGTAAATCGGGGTCAGAGTATCGACCCAACATGAACAAGGGAGGGATCATATATATACACACACATACAAATTCTAATAAGGGTGCCCTTACCGTATTATGGTAAGGACGTCCCTTTCCCAACCAATTTGTGATGATCCGAATGGCTCAATGTGTTCAAAATATGATTTTAAGGGTACAAATGGGAAATCGGCAAAAAAAAAGATCGGAAAGGGCTTGATCCGAACAGTTTTTGTTTAAATTTTATCGAACGGTTCAAATAAAAACTGCTCAAATCAAGCCTTTCCTGATCTTTTTTTTTGCTGATTTCTCGCGGGTACCCTTAAAATCACGTTCTGAACATATTGAGTGGCTCGGATCATCAAAATTTGGTAGGGAAAGGGAAGAAAAGGGAAAGCCCTTACCGTAATACGGTAAGGGCACCCTTATAAGAAGTGGACTGATATACACAAAAATTCTAATAAGGACGTCATTACCGTACTACGGTATATATATATACACATACATACACACACTGACACACAGAGAAATGTATAGGGAACATTTACTCACCATGAGGTATGCCGCATCCGCCTTCGGAACACTAGCAAACATGTCACCGCCCACATGCTCGACCCCGACATAGTCCAGTGCCACAGACACCACATGAGGCAGATCGAAATTTATCCCTCGAATCGAAGGGAACGCCTCGACCAACAACCGGAGAGTGGTCCCGTCTCCTCCGCCTACATCCACCACGGACTCCACCCCATCGAACGCCTCCGGACACCCTTCGACTATCGCTGGCACGGCCACCCTAGCATCGCAAGCCATTGCGTCGTTGATGAGCTTGTTGTGGCCAGGATTCTCCTCAGCATAACTCCATATGTCCTCACCGTGGGCAGACTCAAATGCTGGACTCCCGTTGTCCAGGACACGAGCACTTAAACAGTGCCACGGTGCGAGCATCACCGGACTGCTCTCAAGCAACAATAAAGCAGCCAGGCTTTTTTCGCCGTTTTTCAGGAGAAGGCGGGATAGTGGGGTTTGGAGGTATCCGGCGGGAGCTTCTTTGAAGATTTTACGGTGGACTAAGAACCTCATGATGCGGTGGAGGGCGGAGGGGGAGCACCCAAGGGCGGAGGAAAGATCGGAGAGTTTCACAGGGCCGCCATGGGCTTCCAAGGCATCAGGTATGCCGAGCTGAATAGCACATTTTACCACAGCCATATCTACAAACCCGAAAACGTACTTCCATATGTCCACATGGGCCTGGGCTTCTTCTTCTTCTTCCTCTCTATTTGCTTCTCCTTCCATCTCTCTCCTCTTCTTCTTGTTCTCTCTCTAAAATGAAAACACACAGACACAGAGAGCACTGGCGGTGAAGATCCAATTATGTGAGAGAAAATCATTGAGCACAAGGGGACTTAAAAAATGTTTGATTTTAATGATTGAGCATTCCAGCAACCAAGAAAAGAAATCCAATTGTATTAATTCATTCATGGACATTGACAGCATTAAAGCATGTATCATGTGATATTAATCAACTACCAAGAAAGTAATTCGCATAGATTTTGTATGACATAATATTGTGAAGAGTGACATGCAGCTTATATTGGGATCGTTCAATTAATTTAAAATATGTTTTGAAGGTGTGGGTGAAGATGTTCGTATGAGATCGCTTACGTGTGATTATCCGTGAGCTGGAGAGGTGTGATTGGTTGATGATTAGTCGAAGGAAGATGAGTGAGATCTCGTGGGGTAGAGGAATGTGAGCAAGAAGCACAGGAAGGACAGAGGCAGCGTGTCTCCTTCGTTTTCCGCGGGGTACTCAACCTTTCCCGGGCTCTGGCAAGTGAGGTCACACGTTTCCCTGAGGAAGAATGTTCTCCTCCCTCAAATTCAGTGCTCACTCACTTTTTCCCAGAAAAAGGTTCCCTGTCATCATTGGGAATGTCAGGGGTATTTATAGGGCTCCTGGGCCTATGTCAGGCCCAGAACGGCGCTCCTATTAGTCCCCGACACGTGTCCCTCCTGTACTTCTTGGCCTTAGGAAAGCTCGCCTTCCCGCGGACGATTTTCCCGCGGGAGGGCTCGTTTCCCGCGGCGTCACCTCCCATTCCAAGCCGCCAAACCACAGAAACCCCCAAATTCCCGCTGAGCGAGGTCGCGACCCGCGGCGATCGTTATCTCCCCGCGGAGATCCGCCCGGGCCCTGCCTCTGGGCCTCAGGTAGAGGTCCGCGGAGAATTCGCGAGACGACAAGTTGATTATTATGACGTTTCCGGGGAGTGACGCGCGGGATCTCGATATAAACCAACAGATGGCACCGCGAAGAGGACCCGCGGAAGCGAGTTCCGCGGTGGTGAGTTCCGCGGTGGATCCAATAACTCCCCCGCGGGCGACTCCCGCGGTCCACCTCCTTCGATCTGCCACTCCACGCGTCACAGCTTCATTGGTTGGTCAGCGTAGTCAACTGCTGCCACGTGTTTGCCCGCAATTGGAGAGTCAAATAGTCGCTCTCTCTGGTTCCAATTTATTGACTTTGACCGCGCCTACATATGCCCCCCGCGCGCGGTTGACGGGGTCGTCGCCCGCGCGCGAAGGACTCCCGTCTTCCGCGGTCGTACTCGAAGCGTCGCGCGGAGTAAGGAGGCTACTGAATGGGCGGCGTCGCTTCGCATGCTGATCGTGACTTCTGGTGTACGGTTGCAATAAATGCCTTCCCAATATGCCTACTATATAAGCCACTTTACCCGTCACTTCCTTTTCACCTACCGTTCAATCTCCAGTCAAAAGCTGTCATTTTCTTTCTCTGTTCTTTTTTTTTTTTTTTCAAACGCTGTCTTTCTCCTTTCGCTGTCGTTCTCATAAAGAATCAATATGGCCGCACGTGGTGCAACTATTGAAGAACCCGTCCCTACCGCGGACCAATGGAGGAGGGCCCCCTATCTTCAATCTGTAGGGGACCCGTTTTGGACTCAGGTGGCCGCCTACACGGCGGAGGCCGTGGAGGAGCCCTCCATCACTGACCCCACCTTTTTTGTGGTCCCCGCCGGTGTGGATAGCGCGGAGCCTGTCAATCCTTCATCTGTTTCACGCTTCTGCTTGGAGCGTGGGGACTTCCCTTACTCGGAGTGCAGGTTTGGGGCCCAAACCTCGCCACCCTCCGATTGGGCTGAATGGGTCGACGAGGTGACGGGGAACGTCGCCTTGAAGCAGACTCTGATGGCCAGCGGTGTTTATGACGCCGTAGTCCTGTCGCGGAGTTTGAGCATCCCGAGGCAAGGGGCGGCTCTGAGGAATCTAAACCACGCATGCTCGCGGTGGAGCTTCGACACCCACTCATTCGTATGGGCGTGGGGCGAAAGTGGGCTCTCATTGGAGGACGTGGTGATCCTCACCCGTCTTCCCCTGCGGGGGGCCACGCTTCTTGACCTCGACAATCTTTCCTCCGCGGACCAGCATGATATCGCGGAGCTTAAGAGGTTGGGCAAGCGAGCCCAATCTGGCCCAATCTTCACGGCCCAGGGCGTTCGCAAGAGTGTTGCTGCCAACGCCAAAAAGACCTCCTTCGCGAGCTGGATCCGCTTCTTCTTCAAAGACCTCCAGCCCGTGAGGTCAGTAGCGGAGAGGACTCCGCGTGACTTCGTTGCTGGTCCCCACTACGAGGGGCGGCTCTACATGGCTGGCTTCTTCGCCTTTTTCTTATCCTACTTCGTCTTCCCAGATTACCCGGCGGACAGCCCCTCTCCCGCGGTCTTTCCGCTCGCGGTGTTGCTTGCCCGCGGCGAGCCAATCGCGCTTGCCCCTCTTTTCCTGGGGTCCCTTCACTGCCAGCTGGACCTGGTCCATGCTGACCACGTGCGGTCTCTGGGAAGGTGCGACCACCTTTCCATGGCCCACACCGGCTTCCTCCTGGCCTACTTTTTCGAGCATTTTCCCACCGTTGCTCCGGTCCCTCGAGGTTTTCTGGCGTCCGCTAGCAGGTCCCGCTCAGAACGATGGATTGGCACGAGCAGCGACGCTCTCTGGAGTGAGGCCTGTGACATTCCAGGGAACTTCGTCCCGCGTCCCTACGCCGTCGCCTCCCCCGGGATTGTTGGCCTGGGCCAATGCCTCCTGCCTACTCGCTCTTCCTTATCCAGTATGAGTGGGAACAACGCGATAGCCCGAGCGGTTATCAATTCTGCCCTCATTGCTCTGCCAGGGTGGGTGCCGTTCCTCAACGGCGAGGTGCACGGCGTGTCTGTCTACCGGCCAGACAGATTCGCGCGGCAGCTGAGCTTCGATCAAGGAGTGCCAGGGTACGCCCCACCGCCGTCTTCTTTCATCGACTCTCAGCGTCGTTTCACGCGGCCTCATACCTCCAGCATCTTGGCCGATCTTGGGAATCTTCCCATCCCAAGTAGGGACGATGTGGGACGCTACACCGCGGAATTCCGCGTATTTTGGAGGAGGAACCTAGACACATTCCTCCTCTTTGTCAGCGGAGAAGCAGAAGTCCTCCCTGTGCCTGAGATCCGCAGTCGGGACACCTCCCTAAGGGCCATTACGGAGATAAGGGGGGCGGACTGGCGCGGTCCTCATAGCATGATGGTGGCCGCGGACGTCGCGCCTCTGAGCGTAGCGTTCCCGCTGGGCCTACCTCCCACCGCTCCAACAACGACAAGGCAGGCTCCGGCGCGGGCCTCCCGCGCCCGTGCTCACCTGCCTGCCGCCGGGGGAACTTCTCAGCCAATCTCCTCGAGCGTTCCCGCAACGGGAGGAGCACGCCCACGCAAGCGTCTTCGCACGGTACTCTTTCTTCTCATGCTATACTACAGTCCATCAACAGCGCATGCATGCATCTTCACCACTATTCTCAGTACTTATCCTGTCTTTCTTTTTCCTTTCTCAGCAGCGGGAGCTGGACGCCAGCACCTTTGTGGCCTTCGAGCCAGAGGCGGCCGCGGGGTCGGAGGAACATGCCGCGGAGGAACAGCCGCTGGGAGCCGCATCCGCTGCTCTCGCTAAGCGGCGTCGTCTGGAAGGTATGCCTCGTACTTGTTACCTTGCTACTCCCCGCCATTAACATCCCTCACTTGTACTCATTTTATCTTGTCTTCGCAGTGATCATTGAGTCCGACGATGATGAGGACGGGGATGGGGGTGCAGGCATGGGCGGTCGCGATGACGTTATCGCCGACATTGATGACGACGGCAGTCCTGATCAAGATGACATTCCTCTGAGCGTCCGCTTCCATGCCATGCAGACTCAAACCTGGCCCTCGGAGGGGCTTCCGCGACAGACACCGGCGGGGCGAGGGAAGTAGAGCTGATCCAACCTCGCACGGAGCCGCTTCCCTATCCTCAGCTTGAGCCGGAGACTTCCGCGGTGGTTGGAGGTACGTTACCTGATGAACCTTCAATTATGGACCTCGGAGGGGACCCCAACACGGCTTCCACGGACTCGTCCTCCTCTTCCGCGGAGTCCGATAACGTGATCCCTTCTTCTGTTGACCGAGATCTTTCTCCACCTCGTGCAGCTGATTCTGAAGCCCGCGAGCCGCCACCCCCAATGGGCTCCCGCGAATCCATCGGCCAAACAGAGGCCACCGCCGGGCCTATCTCAACGACCGCGGCCCAGATTTTGAGGGAAGAGGAAGATGATGGCCTGGAGGCCCTGGTCCCTCGTATCGTGAGTCCCCGCGGCGTGCCTTCGCCACGAGTGACAGCGTCTGCTGCCCCTTCTGGGTCACAGCAACATTCCTCCAGCGCCCGCGTCCCCTCGTCGACCAGCTTCCTGGACCGCGTGGCGGCGGGCTCCCCCGGCATCTCCAACGCTCCTTTTCTGCAAGGACAAGGGTCTTCCGCGGGGGAGGGCGCCTCAACAAGCAGGACTGCTCCAGGCTCACGGCCTGCTCGACCTCTCAGACCGCCTCCCCGCGTCCGAGCCTGGACCGCGCACTGGCCTCGCCGCGCCAGCCCCCGCCCTCAGGGGAAGACCGACAGCTGGAGGTAAACGAAGCATTTATTGGGGGGCCCACCTCCATTACTGACTCAGATCTGAATTCCTTATTTAAAGGCATGACTTTCATACAGACTGACGATATTCTGGGAGGCCAAGGGAGTGCTGCTCTTGGGGATTTTGCTGCTGAATTAGACATGGGCGAGCAGAATAGAGACGAAGTTGAGTCCAGGGAGCGTCCTCCTCCTCAGCACAGCCCGGTCGCGGCTCATGGGAAGGGGCCGGCGACCTTGCAATCGGAAGCCCCGGTGCGCCTGTTCCCCGCGGGCTTCCCTGTGGACGAAGTCTACCATCCCCTTCTCAACGCCATAGCCCGCGCACACCCGGAGACCTTCGCCCCATTCAGTCCGCGGTCGGCCCGGCTCGGGGGACTTCTCTTGAGGGACCTCCACGAGGTGCTTGCTCCTTGGGCACAACTGCGTCTGAGGGACTTCACCGCGGAGGCAGAGGCTGCCCTCAAGGAGGTTGCGCAGGACATGGCGGCCATGGGCTTCGACCTGGCCTGGCTGAGCAGGAGGAGTTCCGCGCTGAGGGCCGCGGGGGAGAGGATGGCCATCAGGCCCGAGATTCAACAGCTCTCCGCGCAACTGGCGGCCGCTAGGCAGAACGTCGCAGATTTGGAGGCCAGGTTCGCCCAGATCTCCAAGTATGACGCGGAGTTAGCCACCGCGGCCTTGAATCTTGAAGACCCGGACCCGGAGGAGCTTGTTTTTTCAGAATGGTTGGGCTGAGCTTCTTTTCTACTCGCTTCTGCTTTCTTCTTTTTCTTCTCTTTTTTTTATTATTGAACATTGTAATCGTTTCATTTGCTCAGTACACTCTACATTTAGTTTGCAATAAAAGATCGTTTCGTTTCATTTTTTTTTTTTTAAAACAACACGCGGGCCATGTTTTGCCTTACCGCGACCCCACATTTACTTTGTTTGTCAATCACTAAGCCCGGGATCGTCCGAGGGCCATGCTCTGACACCCCTTGCGATCCAACATCTTTTTTGTTTGCCGGTTGTTAAACTTATGATTGCACGCGGGTCACGCTCGGACCATCCACGACTCAACACACGCGGGTCATGTTCTGACCCCTCGCTGTTTGATGCTCGGGTCATGTTCTGACCCCTTGCTGCTTAATAAGGCGCGGGTCATGTTCTGACTCCGCGCGTCTTAATGCGTAAGCCATGTTCTGACTTCACGGGACTTAATCGTGTGCGGGTCATGTTCTGACCCTTTGCAATTTGGTGTCATCTCTGTTTAATGATTACTGATCTCGGAATACTCGTGTTGTGAAACAAACAATAACATCATAGAAGAAACTTCAAAAGCATACAAATTCGAAATATCCCAACAACTTTTCACTGACTAGCATTTACCAAGGCTTCCGTGATTATATTGCAAACAAAATTAACAAGGAAAAGGCCGCCACGTTACACTTGGCTAAATAAGAGAAAGAACAACCAAATGATAGAGAAAGTGATTGACAGTGACAATCACTTACAAGAAACGGAAGACAATTAAACCACACAGGTATGCTTCTTTTTTCCTCTTTATTTAGCTCGTCACGGATAAAACTTTTTCACATACTTCGCGTTAACTGCGCCCGTGCGGAACCCATCCTCTACGCGGGCCAGGTCGTAATGGCCAGCCGCGGACGCTTTGATTATCTCATAAGGCCCCTCCCATCTAGGCGTGAACTTTGGTGTCTTTAGGTCCCTCATCACCGCGGTAGTGGCTTTCCACACCAAGTCCCCCACATTGAATGTTCGCGGCACCACTCCCTTGTTGTAATAACGAGCGACGGACTCCCAGTATTTCTGATGAACCATGGCCGCAGCGGCTCTTCTTTCTTCCAAGGCCTCTAGGTCCGCCCTTCTTCCTTCCGTGGATTCTTCCATGGCGAGGATCATTCGCGCGGACGGGACTCTGAGCTCCGCAGGTAACACTGTTTCCGCTCCGTATACTAGACTGAAAGGGCTGGCGCGCGTGGACTTTCGCTTTGACGTGCGGTACGCCCATAAGGCTACGGGTAAGTGGTCCGCCCACGTCCCTCCGCGCTCGTCCAACAGTTTGCTTAAGATTCTTATTAGGGTTTTGTTCGTCGCCTCAGCCTGTCCGTTGCCTTGAGGGTAGTACGCACTGGAGGTATGATGGTCCACCATGTACTCGTCGAGGAGATTTCCCACGTGCTGGTTAATAAATGGAGTCCCGTTGTCCGATAGTATCACCTTAGGTATCCCGAACCTGCAGATGATGTTCTCTTTGATAAACAGTGCCACTGCCTCCCCGGTAGCCCTTTTCAGCGGAACTGCTTCAACCCACTTGGTATAGACTTCGGTAGCCGCAAGGATCCATCTATTCTTTCGTGACGCCGGCCTGATTGGTCCTATTAAATCCATTGCCCACGTATGGAAGGGGTATGGGGCGCGGATGGAGTGTAATTCCACCGAGGGGGGCATGGACTAAATTACCGAACTTTTGACACGCTTGGCACCTCCGCACGTGTTGCCTGGCGTCGCTTTCCATGGTGGGCCAAAAATACCCCAAGTGAATCAGTTGCTCGTAGAGTTTTCTCCATCCTTGATGTTCCGTCCCGTGGGTGTTTTTTAAGACTACCTCCGCTTCCCCTTCATTTATACACCTCTGTGGTGTTCCATCCAGGGCTCTTCTGAACAGCATCCCTTTTTGCAAGAAGAAACGTCGGGCCCCGCGGATGACTTTCGCGGATTCTGCCCGCTCTGAGGGTAAGGCTCCTTCTCGTAAGTAATCCACGTATACCTGTCTCCAGTCATTTTCCTGGTTGTCACTGCTCACCATCAGGCATTCGGGTTTGGCCACGTACAAGGAGCACCGCGTACAGTTCTTCGTAGTCAGCTCCGCGTCTCGTTTCATGCTGGGCCAGTAATAGCCCTGTCGCTGAATTCTCCGGTACAACGCTATCTCGTTATTCGCACAATTGTCGTCATGAATCCGATTTAAGATTCCCTGTGCCTCCGCCGCGTCCACGCACCGCGCTAACCAACCCTGAGGGGCGCGGTGATATAACTCCCCGCGCAAGACGAGAAAGTGCGAAAGCTCCGCGGTGGATAAGTGTCCCATACCATTGCTTAGCTGTATCTTAATAGCTCCGCGCCAATCCTCCGTTGGTTCAGAAAAATTCGAAATCGCGGAGGGCTCGAACCTCTTTATAATTTCTATACAAGTCTTCTCCTCCTCGAACTCCGTTCTTGCCCCCAGCGTTGCCAAGGCGTCGGGGAAACGATTTTCTGACCTAGGCTTGTGCACAATGTCGATGCTTTCGAAGGACTTGGTCAACTTCTGCACAGTAGTCCGATATGGGGCTAGTGTTGGCTCCTTCAGCGCGTACACCCCTCCGTCTGTAATATCACCAATTTTGAATCTCCCGCTATTCTCAAGTGTTTGATTCCTCGCTCCCTTGCAGCTAGTAGACCCAAAATCAAGGCTTCGTACTCCGCCTCGTTATTGGAACAAGGGAAACTCAGCTTGTAAGCCAACTGGATCTTTTCTCCAGCCTCGTCATTTCGCAATACTATTCCCGCTCCTCCGCTCTCGTTACCCGCGGCCCCGTCGAAGCTAAGCGTCCAGTGGGGATTGTTCGCGCTGGTCGCGAAAGCTTCGAAATTCTCGCCTGGTAAAGCCTCTTCGAGTGGTTCGCATTGGCCGCTTGGAAATTGTGCCAGGAGGTCCGCGAGTGCTTGACACTTGATTGCTTTCGGCGAGGCACAGGAGATGTCGAATTCGGCTAGGGCCAATAGCCAGCGCGCTGTGCGGCCTGTGAGCGCGGGTCTAGACAAGAGGTACCTGATTGGGTCAGATTTGGTGATAATCTGTATGGGGAAGGAGAGGAAGTAATGTCTTAGCTTTTGTGCAGTAAAGACCAAGGCTAAGCAATGACGCTCGATGGCCGTATATCGCTCCTCCGCTCCCTGGACCTTTCTGCTGATGTAGTATACGGGACGCTCTACCCCATCGGCTTCTTGTACTAATAAGGCCCCGATGGACTTGGTAGTGGAAGTGAGGTATAGTATCAATGGTTTTCCATGAACTGGGGCCACCATCGTCTGAGGTGAAGTCAGGACCGTCTTGATCCGCTGGAAGGCCTGTTGGTGTTCCGCCGTCCATTCAAATTGTGCACCTCCCTTCAATAAGTCTGCGAAGGGTGCCGCAATCTCTGCTAGCGCGGGAATGAAGCGTCGTAAGTAAGATACCTTTCCCAAGAATCGTTTGAGTGCTTTCTGAGAATGTGGCGCGGGCATTTCCGCGATGGACCTGATCTTGGTCTCATCTGCGTCAATTCCCTGCCTGTGTACTAGGAAGCCCAAGAATTTCCCCGCGGTGACGCCAAATGCGCATTTGAGAGGGTTCATTTTGAGGTTGAATTTCCTGCAGCGGGCGAATACTGTGGCCAAATCCGCGAGGTGCTCCGCCTGCTCCTTAGACTTGACGACTAAATCGTCGACATAATCCTCGACGATTTTGTGCATTAAATCATGGAAGATCGCTGTCATCACGCGCTGATATGTTGCCCCCGCATTTTTCAGTCCAAAAGGCATCACAACATAGTGGAAATTACCTAGCGGGGTGCGGAAGGCTGTTTTTTCGGCATCTTCCGGGGCCATCCTGATCTGATTATACCCGCTGAATCCATCCATAAACGAGAACATTTGGTGACCTGAGGTGGCATCGACAAGAGTGTCGATGTGTGGGAGCGGGAATTCGTCCTTCGGACACGCCTTGTTTAGATCGCGGAAGTCCACACACACGCGGATTTGCCCGTTTTTCTTTTTAACCGGGACAATGTTGGCAAGCCATTCGGGGTATTGGATTGGGCAGATGAATCCCGCCTTCCGCAACTTCTCTATTTCCTCTTGAATTTGCTTTTCCAAATCGGGGTGGTATTTCCGCTGGGCCTGTTTGACGGGCTTGGAATTGGGGAAAACATCCAGGTGGTGAGCCACAAGCTGAGGATCTAAGCCCGGCATTTCTTCGTAGTACCATGCAAAGACATCGGAGTTCTCGCGCAATAAATTGATCAACTTGGCGCGGAAGTCCGCGCTCAGCTTTTTACTTATGAACACTGGTCTCTTTCTGCCTACCCCGTCACTGAGGTCAACTTCCTCCATGTCTTCCGGCTGTGGTTTGGGCCGGTCCTGCATGCATTCTGGGGCGGGCTCTGGTTTCTGGATGACGTCGTCCTCCTCGGTGCTACGTGTTTTCCCGGGGTCATCGGCCTTTTGGTTGACCGCTGCCCCGGAAGACCGTCATAAGTGATAGACGGTTTTGCCCCCTTCCTTTGTCTTGACAATTTTTCGGGGGGCTGTCGACTCCAATATTGGCGGGCTTCCGCTGGGGCCCCCGCGCTGAGTATCACGTATGTCCTCCCATCGTGGGATTACAGCACCGCGTGGCCGTGTAGTTATGGCCTGCGGCATGTCGCCTAACCCCGAAAAGTATACAGCGTCCGAGAGATGGGCTTCGTGGGTGTCAAACGGGTTTTCCGAAGCGCGGACAGTAACCCTCTTGCCTGCCCAAATGCCCTTGAGACACTGATGGTAGCTGGATGGCACCACCGCGTACTTATGCATCCAACTGCGCCCGAGGATGATGTGGTAGTTGGGATCCGCATCGATTAGATGGAATTTTGTGGCAGAGCGGATTGGTCCTACTTCCAAATTGACCACAACATATCCCAGTGATCGCCTTCTGTCACCCCCAAAACCCGTGATGGTGATGGGAGAGTCCACTATTCGGTTATCTTGAATCCCTAGTCGGCGGAACGTTGGGATGGGCATGAGGTTAATGGAGGCCCCGCCATCGAGAAACGTCCTCTTCAACTCGACCCCGTTGACACGGGAGGTCACGTACAGGGGACGGTTGTGGGGCTGGGGTGCCGCCCTGTCAGCGTCGGAGAAGGTAACCGAATTGGATTCGTCACGAATGGTCCGTGGTAAGGACCCCTCGACGGACATACATGCCTCTTGGTGAATCTCCGCGATGCTGATAATGGCTTTGGTTATTTCTAGTCTGGCGGCAGGGGTAAAGCCGAACCCGTCAAAGAACGTACGGAACTTCACGCTATTCTGTAAGGTTTTTGCTGAGCTGCTAGGATCTGGTGCGACCATGGGGGCTGCTACGTCTTCGCTTTCGTCAACAATCTCGTGGCAATACACCATATAAGCGGACCCGTCCGCTTCCTCATCGGAGTAAGAGTGATAATCTGAATCCCATGCTTCCTCATACATGAACGGATAACATTCTGCCATGTTTACCGCGTCGTCGTTGTCACCGTGAGCCGGGTAGGGCTCGACACGGATGTCGCGACGCCCTATCCGAAGCTCATTGGCGTTTTGCTTGCGCTTGAACAGTCGTTTGAGGGACCAACAGTCGCTGGTCGGGTGTCTGGTGTGTCTGTGATACATGCAGTACCGGGGGCTCTCACGGTCTTCTCTTGTTGGTTCATACTCCACGGGAGGGAGCTCCAGTTCACCATCCGCTATCCATGCGTTTACCAAGGCACGGACTTCATCCATACTGCACGGATAGTCCGGCGCGGGCCCCGGTTCGCGCTCTCTTCGTTTTCTTGTCCCGAGAGCTTGCTGTCCCCGCGGTGTCTCCGCGGCAGCAACCGCGGCTACCGCGGGCTTATTCTTCCAACTATCCCGCTTTAGCGGCTTAACCACGTGGCGAATATTGTACGCGGATTCCAGCAGCGCGGAGAAAGTACCCAATCTCAAATTAACCAGGAGCATCTTGAATTCGTCCATCATTCCTCCAATGCAAATCTCAACGAGTTGGGCCTCTTTAACTGATTCAGTGCAGTCTACTGCACGGTCTTGAAATCGCCTGATGTAATCGACAACATCCTCTCCAGTTGCCTGTGTTTCCTTGGTTAGGCTGATCACTGTCACCTTTTCGCGTACTTGGAAGAACTTGGCGTAAAAACTATTCACCATTTCCTCCCAAGTGGCTACCGAGTAAGGCTCCAAATTGACGTACCATGTGTAAGCTCGCGACGTGAGAGACTTTGAAAATTCGCGGAGGCGGAGGTTGGAGTCCGATGCGTGGGCTCCAAGAGATTCAATGAAACGGACGACATGCTCCTGGGCGCTACCCTCCTTGCCGTCGAACTTTACAAACTTGGGGGGGGTATACCCTTCCGGATATGGTGAAGATAGTACAGCAAGAGGGTAGGGAGGGCGAATGTCTGGGCTCGGCAAAGAAGGTAGGACCGTGCTGGCCTTTTCCTTGTTGAGGAGGGCCTGTACATCTGCTAGAGTCATAAACTGTCCCGCAGTAGCGGTGTGGCTGGCTTGCGCGACAGCAGCCTCCTTCTGGCTTGTTTCGACAGTTTTCTGTTGTGTTAGCAAGGTTTGGACCTCTGCCAACGTGATGTAGGGGCCCATCGAGGGCGCACCGGCTCCGTCAATGGCAGGCTCTTTACCTCGGGTATCGGAAGAGTTTGCAGCGATTCCACCAACAAGGACCCCGCGCAGAGGGTGCGAGGAGGACAAGGGGAGTTGGGGCTGCAGGTGTTGTGCCGTCTGACTGGTACTCCCGCCGGCATGGTTCTGTGGTACATCGTCACCTTGACTAACTGTGGCTCGTGGTAGTGCTGCCGAAATGAGCTCCGTGAGACCTGTGAAGGCCGCCAGCAGTTGTTTCTGCGTTTCGAGAAATTGGCGCTGACCCTCTTGAAGGGCGCGTAGTAGTGTTTGTGCAGACGCACCGGCATTGTTGGTTTCTCCTACGTCCTCGGGGGTTGGGACGGTATTTTCTGGTGTCGCCATTACTCTTCGGCGCGGCGGCTCGACGTATTCCTTGGACCGAGTACTAACCATAAACCAAAAAACACCTCCCCAGCAGAGTCGCCTAAATGTGGGTGAAGGTTCGTATGAGATCGCTTACGTGTGATTATCCGTGAGCTGGAGAGGTGTGATTGGTTGATGATTAGTCGAAGGAAGATGAGTGAGATCTCGTGGGGTAGAGGAATGTGAGCAAGAAGCACAGGAAAGACAGAGGCAGCGTGTCTCCTTCGTTTTCCGCGGGGTACTCAACCTTTCCCGGGCTCTGGCGAGTGAGGTCACACGTTTCCCTGAGGAAGAATGTTCTCCTCCCTCAAATTCAGTGCTCACTCACTTTTTCCAGAAAAAGGTTCCCTGTCATCATTGGGAATGTCAGGGATATTTATAGGGCTCCTGGGCCTATGTCAGGCCCAGAACGGCGCTCCTATTAGTCCCCGACACGTGTCCCTCCTGTACTTCTTGGCCTTAGGAAAGCTCGCCTTCCCGCGGACGATTTTCCGCGGGAGGGCTCGTTTTCCCGCGGCGTCACCTCCCATTCCAAGCCGCCAAACCACAAGAAACCCCCAAATTCCCGCTGAGCGAGGTCGCGACCCGCGGCGATCGTTATCTCCCCGCGGAGATCCGCCCGGGCCCTGCCTCTGGGCCTCAGGTAGAGGTCCGCGGAGAATTCGCGAGACGACAAGTTGATTATTATGACGTTTCCGGGGAGTGACGCGCGGGATCTCGATATAAACCAACAGATGGCACCGCGAAGAGGACCCGCGGAAGCGAGTTCCGCGGTGGTGAGTTCCGCGGTGGATCCAATAACTCCCCCGCGGGCGACTCCCGCGGTCCACCTCCTTCGATCCGCCACTCCACGCGTCACAGCTTCATTGGTTGGTCAGCGTAGTCAACTGCTGCCACGTGTTTGCCCGCAATTGGAGAGTCAAATAGTCGCTCTCTCTGGTTCCAATTTATTGACTTTGACCGCGCCTACAGAAGGTTGTTGTCACCAGATTGTGTGAGACTCATTCAGGGGTCCACGCAAATAATCGGGGCATTCAATTTATTTAGAAATCTTTTGAAGGGTTCTTGTTTGAAATTAGCTCATTCGGTAAGGACTTTCTATGTTTGAGAATAAAACTAAATGAATTGATCAAACTAGATACCGATATTCGGTAAGGGCTCTGCTCTATTTGACAGAAATTAAATTAAATGAATTGGTCAAGTACACGGTAAGGGCTTCCTCTATTTGACAGAATTAAATTAGTAAATGAATTGATCTAAGTGCATACTACATTAAGTGATTTGGTCAAGTACATACCCATATTCGAATTTATTGATTCCGAGATGTATTTCATCCAATTTTATCACACTAAGCACTAAGGCTGTAAATGAACCAAACAGCTTGCAAACTTGGCTCATTCGGCCCTACCCAACGCAGCACTAAGGCTGTAAAAGAACCTACTCACAAGCTCGGCTCATTCGGCCTACCCAACTCTAAAATAAGTAATTAGTCCAGACGGGTAAAGCCAAGGAACGGGCCATGTATTTGGGCCTACGAAAGCTGGACTACGAGGGTTAGATTAGTAGTAGTAATCGAATAGTCCAGATGGAGGTTAAGCGACGGACTGGGCTTTTTATATGGATTCGTAGGGATCAAGCTCAAAACTTCAACTAGTAATTGGATAGGGGCCGCGCGAACGCAGGTCCCCACTGATATAAATTATGACGTAGGTTCCACCAACTTGGATAGACCTTAGGCAGACGCCCCTCCTAAGTGCAATGGAAGTCGTCAACCTAGGCCATGGGCCATTTTGATCACCCATTGACCCCGTCCAGGTAAGTATGGAGCCCAATTGTCCCACCTAAGTTTATATCCATGCTCCAAAGCCCCCCTCTCCCCTTATCCTTTTGATGTGGGACAAAATACACTCCACGTTTGTTCACCCCTCCCCCTCTCTGTCTCTCTCTCAATCACGGACACAAGTATCCAAGCCTTCTCAGTTTTTATAATCCCTGATATGATTCTGTTGTCATTCACAATCAAATGGGTTTGCAGAAAAACAAATGAAAAGAGACAGTTTTTGGTCTATTTTGGAGAAAATTGAAGTGGCGATTGGCGAAGACTCTGCAACTTCTCTCTCTCTCTCTCTCTCTCTCTCTCTCTCTCTCTCTCTCTCTCTCTCTCTCTGTGAAGTCTATTGTTGGAGTAAAGATTATTATGAAGGAAACGCCAAAAAAAGTCCTCTCTAAGTAGGATTTTTCCTTTGGCAAAATCTTTGAGTTAAAGGTTTGCGAATCTTGGAATTGTGGTTTAGCTCTCTAGTTTCTTCGTCTAGTTGATGAGAAAAGTAAAAAAGTGAAAGAAAAGGTTGCTCTGGCTTCAGCGGGAACAACTTGACTGTTGTCATTAAGTAAAAGAAAGGCAGCGAAAACGCACCCCAAATATTGCTCCATTGAAGTGTTGGAAAGCGGAAGTGATATATCACTGATGGGAGGAAGAGATTTCTCGCACACAATAGTAAGCACACTTTTTATTGATAAAGCTCACAAACAATTACAAAGCTCTCACTCACGTCTCTCTCTCTTTCTCTCACTCAACTCTCATACTTTTACTATATGAATTACAAGCCTATTTATAGGCAAAGCTACACACTTAATTGATAAGCGTATATTTATTGAAACACTCACAAAATCAAATACATAATGGCGAAAGTCTTCATCTGATCTTTGACTAAATCCTTCTACTTGCTTTGAAGCTTATAAGCATACAAAAAATACCACAACTGCCTCAAGTGCTTATTATCTTCATATAAACAAACAGTTTAAATATGTTGATACAACATTCATTCTCACGAATGAAAGAACCCTTCACAGATGAACACATTGAACAAGAGAATGATAAGATAACCTACAAATTAAGGGTAAGCCTCAATCACCGATTGAACAGCTTTGACGTTTTTTATCGTGTGTCGGCTGAAACCAGATTCACTCAGAACGTATGCCCACTCCTTTGAAGTCCTCTCTTTCCCTTTGTTTGTGTGCGCCATCATAACCATGTCCATCATCAGCCTCACAAACTCCAGCTTATCATTGTTGTCTTCTTCAACCACAGCTTCTACTATGATCACCTTCCCTTTGTCCTTCGGGATAGCCTCTTTGCACTTTCTCAGGACTTGAATGCACTCGTCATCGTCCCAGTCGTGCAAAACGCACTGCATATTTAGAAATTCAAGCATATATAGATGAAGCATGCATGCGCGCGCACACAAAAAAAATCACTTATATCAATGAGGTTTCTCACAGAAAAGTAGTGTACTCAGAGTAAAATCTACGAAAAGTACTGGTGTCGCGCGCCTCAAATTTTTCCCCTTCTTGATATTCTGGTTGAAGAATTCCCGAGGGCCTCGGAATAATAGGATTTCAGGACTCTCGTGCAACTCTTCTACAGCTCGCATTTGAACACGTTTGAACAAGGGAGGGATCGTATACAACATATACATAGACAGAAATGTATAGGAAACATTTACTCACCATGAGGTATGCCGCATCCGCCTTCGGAACACTAGCAAACATGTCACCGCCCACATGCTCGACACCAACACAATCCAGTGCCACAGACACCACATGAGGCAGATCGAAATTTATCCCTCGAATCCAAGGTAACGCCTCGACCAACAACCGGAGAGCCGTCCCGTCTCCTCCGCCTACATCCACCATGGACTCCACCCCATCGAACACCTCCGGACACCCTTTGACTATTGCCGGCACAGCCACCCTGGCGTTGCAAGCCATTGCGTCGTTGATGAGCTTGCTGTGGCCAGGATTCTCCTCAGCATAACTCCATATGTCCTCCCCGTGGGTGGACTCGAATGCCGGACTCCCATTGGCCAGGACACGATCGCTTAAACAGTGCCAGGGTGCGAGCATCACCGGAGAGCTCTCGAGCAACACTAAAGCAGCCATGCTTTTTTCGTCGTTTTTCAGGAGAAGGCGTGATAGTGGCGTTTGGAGGTATCCAGCGGGAGCTTCTTTCAAGATTTTACGGTGGACTAGGAACCTCATGACGCGGTGGAGGGCGGAGGGGGAGCACCCGAGGGCGGAGGAAAGGTCGTGGAATGCCGCGGGGCCGCCATGGGCTTCCAGGGCTTCAGGTATGCCGAGCTGAATAGCACATTTTACCACAGCCATATCTACAAACCCGAAAACGTACTTCCATATATCCACATGGGCCTGGGCTTCTTCTTCTTGCTCTCTATTTGCGTCTCCTTCCATCCCTCTTCTTCTTCTTCTCTCTCTAAAATAAAAACTCAAATAGCACTGGCGGTGAAGAACTCAATTATATGAGTGAGAAAATCATTGAGCATCACAAGGAAAGTGGACCTTCCACGGGGCTTAAAAAATTTTTGGTATTATGATTGAGCATTCCAGCAACCAATTAAGAAAAGAAATCCAATTGAAGATTTTGTCGGATATTTATTAATTAATTAATGGACATTGATAGCTTTAAAGCATGTATCATGTGATATCAGTTAAGATCTTTTGACTAGTGTAGTGATTTTCACTCTCAATTGCCCAGAAAAATGCAAGGTAAAATGTATTGCAAAAAAAAAATCTGCAATCTTTAAAAAAAAAAAAAAAAAAACAATTCCCTCTCTGTATTTAGCATCTCCGTAATTTCACTTTATTTTCAAATAAAAAAAAACTACGTGTGGTGTACACCAGATTATTTGAGACTCACTCTGGGATCCCATGCAAATGATCGGGGTCGTTCAATTTATTTAAAACACGTTTTGAAGAGGTGCTATCACCGGATTGTATAAGACTCATTTCGGGGTCCCACATAAATAATCGGGGTCGTTTAATTTATTTAAAACATTTTTGAAGGGTTCTTGTTAGAAATCATCTCATTCATTCAAGGGCTTCCTCTATTCGAGAATAAAAATTAAATGAATGGGTCAAGTACATACCGATATTCAGTAAGGGCTTTCCTCGATCTAATTTACATAAATTAAATTAAATGAATTGGTCAAGCACATGGCAAGGGCTTCCTGTATTTGACAGAAATTCAGTTAAATGAATTGATGTAAGTACATACATTATTAATTGATTCAGAGTACCCCATCCAATTTTATCTCGCCTAGCGCTAAGGCTGCAAATGAACCGATCCAATTTTATCACGCCCAGTGCTAAGACTGCAAATGAACTGAGTAGCTCGCAAGCTCTGCTCATTCAGCCCTACTGAATGCAACACTAAGGCTATAAATGAATTGGACAGCTCGAGAGCTCATTCAGCCACCCAACGCTAATAAGTCCATGGTGGCAAAGCCAAAGAACGGGCCAGGTAAGTGGGCCTACGTAAGCTGGGCTACGAGGGTTAGAGTAGTAATAAGGGAAAATGACGGCCAAGGACGTATTTTAATAATTAATACTCGCCAAGGACATTTTGTTCATTAACAAATATTCTTAGCAAGTCCTTAAAAGGTATTAATTATCAAAACCCATCCTGGGCCGTCATTTTCCCTAGTAATAATCGGTCCAGATGGAGGTTAAGCGACGGACTGGGCTTTTTCCGTGGATCCGTAGGGCTCGGGCTCAAAACTTCAACTAGTAATTGAATAGGGGCCGCGCGAACGCAGGCCCCCATTGACACAAATTATGACGTAGGTTCCACCAACTTGGGTAGACCTTAGGCAAACACCCCTCCTAAGTGCAATGGAAGTTGTCAACCTAGGCCATGGGCCATTTTGATCGCAATTGACCCCGTCCAGGTAAGTATGGAGCCCATTCGTCCCACCTAAGTTTTATATCCAGGCTCCAAAGCCCCCCTATCCCCTTATCCTTTCGATGTGGGACAAAAATACACTCCACGTTTTGTTCACCCCTCCCCCTCCC